>VXBT01003351.1:409984-541064 GCA_013400235.1 Oriolus oriolus | reverse complement strand
TCGCGGCTGGTGAGTTCTCACCGGGCCGGCGTGGCCGCGGGAACAGGGCGTCCCGGCGCAGCCCCGCCCGCCCCGGTGCTCTCCCTCCGAGCCGTTCGGAGCGGTGATTATTCCCAGGGGAGGGGGGAGGTGGGCACCCACCTCTGGTGCCGCACGGGAGAGCGGCAGCGCGGCGCGCAGAGCCCGCAGCAGCGGTTGTCGAGGGGGCCGTGTCCGTGTGCGCGCTGCAAAGGTCTCTTTGCTTGGGTCTGGCAACTTGGCCGTGGTGTGCCCTGGTCCGAAACTTGCCAAGCGAGGTCTCGCCTTCACGGCACCTCTGGCTGTCCGCTCGGTATTTCAGGAGCGCTAGTTGGGCGAAGTGTTACGGTTGTTAAAAAAAAAAAAAAAGGGAGAAAGAAAAAAAGGGATGAAAAGCAGAAGTGTGTAAAGATCAGAATGATGGTTTATGTTTCCGTATCTCAGAAAAGGTTCGTGTTTGAAAAATACATAGTAACGAACAGTTATTGTTCCTTATGGCGAGAAGGCAGCATTGGTATTGGGAGACAAACGATACCTGAGGAATTCCTAAATTCCTAATTTGGAATTTAGTTTGCTGCACACGTGCAGTAACAGTTTTCCTGAGCATTTTTAGCATGTGGAGTGATGCATGTTGCCATGTGCGTAGCAAAATTCCTTTAGCTGTACGAGCAGTGGCGATGTGTGCCAACATGCACAAAATCAAGGTGTACTCTGTACCGTTCTTAAGAGCAGCGGTACTAATGAGGAATGCTACAGTGTCCATCTGTGACAGGATTACCGATAGAACGCATCTTATGATTCCTTAAAGAACGCTTTAACTTGTTCCTCTAACGAGGCACAAAATACTCTTAGACCCTGGCATGATGGATAGTAACTTCCCATTTGAATGCACTGTAAGAACCAGTTTGTGTCCTCTTCTGTATATGCCAAAATATTAAATATAGTCACCTGCTAGAAAAAAAACCTCAATGGAAGGTTGTTCGTATGACTTTTTTTTTCCTGAATAAATATGATCAGAAATTGCAAGCACTCATGTGAAGTTGATACTTGTTTGCTGAGTACAAAACCTTGATCCTATGGTGTATAATTAGGGTAACAAATTAAAGCTCCATTCTGATAGCATTCTAAAATTTCAGTAGTGCACTGAAAAAAATGAAGAGTAAGTGATTTTAGCAGAAAATGTTGGTCTGTTGGCAGTTGCTCACTAAGAGATCTGTTCTTTTTGATACGTGAGTATAACGCATACAAGCTGCAGTTGTGCTGTTGCTCCCACACCCTCTTAACTTTACACACCTGAGAAGTTCAATTTCAAGAATTTGTGCAAATGGTTGACAGGTGAGAACTAGAAGATCTCTCTGATGTATTCAAAGTAAGTTCTGCTTTCTGTACTATTGGTGAGCTCCTTTGTAATTTTTTTTTTTCCGGGGAAAGGAGATGTGATAGTCAGGAAGAGATAAATTTATCCAGTAAGAAGGGAAATTAAAATGTGCCATACATATTCATTCTACTTAGAAGGCATTGAAATGCAGTACCCCAAAATTAATTCAGAAAGCTGAGGGCCTGCTGCTTTTTCTCTTAGCATTTTTCTTGGGTAGGGGGGAGGGAAGAATGACAACTCTAACTGGAAGTGGGCACATGGAGTTAAAAAGGGAGGATGTGAAAACTGGGAACAGAACTGGCAATGAAGCTGCCATCAAAGGTGGCTACACTGAAGTAAAAACCTAAAGCAAACTGGCTCTAGATAAAAGTTTTGCTGCTGAGGAACTTAAGAGAGAGCTGTGATCTGGGTCAGTCATGATTTCATTTACATTCCAAGAACAAGACACTTTAGTGTCAAAGGAATCAGAAAACCATGTCGGAAATGTTAATTTTAATTTGTTTCCATCACTCAGGAGGATGCAGGTTTTGCTTTGTTTTAACATTGAACAATTGGCATTTTGGTAAGGATGTTTGTATTTATTTGTTACATGTTAGTGATAGGCATAATGAATAATATTCTTCACAAATAGTAAACTCCCACCTTGCTTTGGGCAGACTGAGCAACTGTCAAGCCTTGGACTTGAACTCTTTTGGCTCTTGGTCCTGAGACCTGCTCTGCGTGCAGACTGCAAGTTAAAGCAGATGAGAGTGAATGGCGCCATTCCGGATCCAAGCTTATTCATTTGCCAAATACCAGTCATGACTAGATTTTTTTCTGATGATCCCATTATCATAATGCTTTGCTTATTAAATGTTGAAAATTTATATTAATCTTCCAAATCAACATGCATTGTGATGAACTGGCCAGTTTTTACTCTGAGAGATGTGATTTGGTATTGTTTGTACATTTGGGAACATATTGGCTTATACTCGTTCACATTTTCAATGTTGTCTTCACAGTTCTACGAGCTGCAAGCTTATTTTTGAGAAATCACAGTCAAATTCCGGAGAATAACACCTTCAGAAAATTGTACCATACTGGCACTCTTTACAATCCAGTGCAGTTTTTCCCTTTGTGTAGGCAATAACAGGGCTGCTTGTACTTAATCTTTTAGTCCATGTGCCAACTATGCCAGCTTGTCTACAAGACAGTAGTCATGGTTCCAAGTATCAAAGGGATATGCTTCAAATAAATATGGCTTTGACAAGGTAATTAAGCTGGGGAAGGTGTTTCAATGCCTTAGTTTGCTTGCTGTCTCTATCCATAGTCTTTCTGTATTTTTTGCCTTTGAGGAGGAAGGATTCAAAAGGTTGTAAGTTTGTTAGAGTGTTTCAGCATGTTAAACTGAGTATTTTGGGTACTGAGTTCAAAAATGCAGGTCTTCTCATACCTTGTTCTCAGCTGCTTAGCTCTGTACAGTATCAGTCTGCACCTATGTTTGAATTGCTCTTGGAGCTTGTGTTGGTTTACAGATTACATGTAAAGACAGTGGGGCATTTTTGGGTCTGTTTCAGTGGTCATATTGCTTTTCACATGGACTTACATACTGCTTAGTACACTGGGAGAAGAGGAGATACAGGGTGTTGAGGTTGTTTTCCTTCTTTTCTATTTACGTACTCTGGAGCAGTAGAATTTTTCTAAAAGTCCTTCAGTCGAGTAGGAAACATTTCTTCCTCTCTCCAAAGATTCTTCATTTAAAAAAACCCTCAAATTTGGTCTGGACTCACTCTCACAAGCTTGAGCATAGTGTTAAAGGATCTTGTTGACATTGTCAGCCCGCAATGAATTTCTCTGAAGTGAAGTATCTTGCAGCATTTCAGATGGCATTTGTGCTCAGCTTCATGTTAGCTGCAGATAGCAATTGTTATGTCTGGCCTAAGAGAGTGATGATACTGGTGCTGAACAAACCTTAACCAAAGGAAAAATTGCCAGGGAGATAGCCTCTCTTCCTTGTTAAAGGAATGGTGGTTCTTGGTTGAGAAGTGCTGGTACGTCTCCTGGAGAATGTCTCTCTCCTCTGATCATAGTCAGCGTGATTCTTATTGTCATGAAAACGCTCAAGCACGGAAAAAATCCAGGACCATATCTGTTCTTCCTCCATTCCTTACTTATTGCCTTCAGCCTCTTACTGGTGGTTTATTTCTAACTCAGTAGACTGAGGAACATCTTAGAGAGTTTTACGATGCCCTTCCTAAAGGCAAATGATGTTTGGTCCCTGCTTGGCCCATCCTGTGGGGTTGGATAGTATCTTTGTGGTATCTCTAGAGGAATAACAAGAACATAGGGGCTGCAGGGTTATCAGTGTTAACAATACCCAGCATTCATCTCTTTTTCATTAGGACTCAAATCCCAATATATCTGTGCCCTGAGAACTGAGTTTGGGTTAAAGTCGAATGCCTGAAACACAGCTTGATCAAGAGAAGAGGTAATGAGCAATGACAGTGTATCTGAGGACCATCTAAAATCTCTGGCTGTGCTATCACTCGAGGGCACTTGCTCAATGTTAGAAAGCAGTCTTCAGCACTGGAATATACTCAGTCTGTGGATGGTTAAGATTGTACTTTTTTTCCCTTGTGGATATTCATATCTTGGCTTGTTTCCAAGACTTGCATGATCCCTTGCTAAAAGAAGAGTACTTTTCCTTTGGGAAAACCAACTGGAAATTCCAGCTGGTCCAGAACTAAGTAACTGTAACCATCCTGTTTTTTCTAAATGTACCATACATGCTGTAGGCTTACCAGCCGTGCCTGAAGTAAGTGTCTGGTGGGGTCTTGGGAAGCTTGAGATGGAGGTTCTTTCTCCCAGGCCTTTGTCTTTGGAGTTTGCTCTTTCTAGAAACACGAAACTGGGACATGTTAAGGAAAGATATGTCTCTTTTCTTACATTTTTCCAGCTCTTTGATGCAGGAAATCTAGGGTGATTTATATGAAGTTCGTTACATGTAATTGGTTTGTTCTTCATTCTGTTCTTGTTTCCTGCAGTCAGCAAGCATTGAGAGAGTTTTTTCTATTGTTTAGAATGTTTTAAATTCTGAGGCTGTATAAAAAGGGTAAATTTAATAATAGCTGCAATAATAGCAGATGAAGTCAGCAGGGAGTTTTGCCTGTTTGACAGAAGATTTTAGACCATTGTTTAATTTTTGAAGTTCTTTTTTCCAGAAAGTGCTTCTCTACAGTGGAGAATAAACATTTAGTTTTGCAGTACATTCATGGTGAAACGATAAACACTTGTTTTGCTTGTCCAAATGTTGATGATTTTCTAAACTCTTCAGTTAGCTGACTGGTCCTCCCAGCTGTAGTTTGGAGTCAGACCTTCAGTGCTTCTGGGTATTTGCATGTATGCTGTGTTTGCTGGTTCTGTGTACTTTAAAATAAAGCTTTTGCAATGATATCAGTGAGAATATATGTCTTTTACCATGGGTATACTGAAGATAACTTCTTTCTTCTTCATGAATCTATTCAATGAGGAACACTACTACGCACAATATCTTTATTTCTAAGTAGCTCAATACAATGATGGTGCAAGCCAGTGGTAAATTGGTGAGCCGTAAAAATGGTTGGATGTAATTATTCCCAATGTAGGAAAATGCAAAGTCAGTTACAGTGTTCATCAAGATTTATTATATAATACTAAAATGTGTGTTTATGTATGTGTGTATATGCATGTATAATAGGAATAATTTTAATTGAAGTTTTACTATTGTAATGCGTGATCATCTCACTGTTCTCAAGCTTCATCTTACCCCTCTGAAACTGATATTAAAGCTCTCATAATTTTAAAAATAATCAAAAAAAGTGCTTGTAAAAATAATCTAGTAAATTCTTACTGTTCATATAATCTTAGATAATGTCGCTGCATAAATAAATATGCTGGTAAATGTCAGTTTGCAAATAGTTAATACAATTTTTAAATTAATTGAAAACTGGCTAATTATCTCCTTCAGGATCCTGTAATCAAAGAGCTGTTATGCCACTGTTGTGCTTTCTTAATGCTTTTGTTTTCCAGGAATGTTTCAGATATAATTCTAAACCTTGGGAAAGTGTTACTTTGTTAATAGTGCAGCCTCCTGGGAAGCACATTATTAATGAGTACCCAAATGGTCTGTGAAGCACCTGTGTTATTATTATACGATCAAAATACATAGAACTTCAATTTTCTGTACCAATATTAATAAACCACCACAGAGGTAAGTAGATATTGGAGTGAATAGTCACACAGAAAAATACTTTAGCAAAACCAAAGGAAAGTATTGTATGATTCATTGTATTTTTACTGAACGCATTATAAACTGGATGTAAGTTATTATTTTTCTTTAAAATCTGAATATGGTAGGGATTTGGCTCTTAGCACCAGCAAGAAACAAGAATTCAAGGATTTTCATAGGCTTTTGTGAGTACTTTTCAATTCTAATCCATGTTATGCCCAGCTTGGGTGTTTCAGAAGCAAAAATTGGCTCTACAGGAGGCATACTGTAAAAAAACTTCCAGACCTCATCTTCATTTAAAAACTCACATGAAAGCATTATGTTTAACAGGTGCTGACAGGTTTAAAAACCTGTTGCACTAACATTTTCCTAGGGGTTTCACCACTGCTTATTAATTTAATCAATTAACTATCCATGTCATTTTTACATACTTGTGCAAAATGACAATAAATCTTTAATACTATACTGCGAAGTTGCATTTCCTTAAGCATTAAAATATGGAAAGAACATTAAATATTACAACTATCACTTGCTGCTTGAATTATATTGATACTAATTTTTGTTGCTGGCAAGAGTATCTTTAATTTGTGCAAAAGATTAACAGACTCTTTGCCTTTGCACAAGACACAGATTTTGGAATCGTCATGTAGTGCCGTGACTTGAGTGCTTCCAAACCACTGCCTGCATGGAACCATCTCAGCACCCCGCCAGACAGCTCCATACTTATCCTTTAAATACTTTGTGTATTTTTGTGTTAGTCACAGTCACAGCGCAGTAATAACAAGTTTCATTGTTTAATGCTGTCCACATCATGTTCCCTTCATAAGCATCTGCCAACCAGTGCAGGATAATCTTTGGGCTTACCTGGATGAAATATGCCCTTTACACCTGTAGTTCTTGGCTGGGCCCGTTCCTTGCTGCTGCCATTTTTGTTCCTTACAGAGCTGTCCGGGACTGAGCAGCAGCTCTGCAGTGATGATATGCACAGGGAAGCATAGGGCAGGGGAAGGAAGCATCACCTACCCTGAGGGTTTGCACTCAGAGGTTTTGAACACGGTTCTCAGCTAGTGGAAATTGTCATAGCCCCATTGATTCCATTGACTGCACAGGCTGAAGAGCCTGTTTCAGGTACCTTGTCAGGAGTAATCTTCCTGGATACGAGGAAAAAGGAGAAGCAATAGAGTTATCACTGCAGTGAAGCAGCGTTTGGGCTGCTCCTGACATACCTTTGGGAAGGTAGTGAACATCTCCCTAGTGCTGTCACAGTCATGAGAGCTCTGACACTGAGAGAAACCCTGTGGAGTCTTGCTAAAGATGCCGTCTTTAAATGTGATTTTGTTTACTTCTTGATTCATTTGCATTGACCAGTTAATTGGCTAAAACTTCAAAGAGAATGAAATGTCGAAGAGGAAACTCGATATGTGGTTTTCAAAGGGAAAGGTGCCTTTAGAGGAAGTGTTAGTATAGTTGATATCCTCTGTAAATGCTCAGCTGTGGAAATAGGAAACTAACGTTCGGTGGTGCTGATCTGGAAAGCATGGCTGAAGAGTGTTAAGTTTCCTTTTGAAGTATATTTCACTAAATATACCATGTTCTACTGTATATACAAGCAAGTGATGTTCCTAGGTCAGAAATTTTGTTGAAATCCTTTGGCCATGATATTTAAAGGTAGTCCTGTAGGATTACACTTCTGTAATAAAAATTTTGTTAATGTTCATTAAAAAATATATGCTATTGAAAACATAAGCTAGAGAGCGAGTCATAGCCCACAAAATAGCAACTTTTTTCCATTTAAATAGTTGACAGCATTGAGATTTTAGTTTTCGCTTTTTAGAGAGACTAAAGACTACTGTAGTTAACAGAAAATTGGGAAGCTTCTTTCTTTTTTGAACAGTTTCCTAAATACTTTTATGATAAGGAAAAGCTGCTGCTTGCTTCTGCTGACTCTTGGTACGGTGCAGCATCTTACATGTGTGGTGCCTGAGGACTTGGTGATGCCCCGAAGTGGTCAGATCACCTCAGCTGAGGACAGGAGCTTGGTCAGACTGGGAAGTGATTCCCCAGCTTCTCGCTCTTTGGTGTCTGAGATTGGTAATCTATGCTGGGGTCTTTGCAAAAGGAGGATCCTGTTTTATTTGCAGAGCATCTCATAGAACTGGTTTTTAAATATGTCTTTCCTGACTTATAGTAGAAAAAAACTAGACTTCATATAAAAAAATTTCTTTTGCAAAAGCAGTTTGGAACAGAAGTAGTGTAAAATAAACAATCTGAGTTAGAAGCAGTGAATAAACACAAAACAGCAGTCGTCTATCTTTCCATGTTGTTTTTACATTGACGTGCACCCTGCTTTGAGTTATGTAACTTAAGTAATAGGATTGTTCTGTGACCTTCATAATCTCTTTCTATACTGGAGGTACAAATACTCACGTAAAGTAAAATTTCTTCTTTTTTAATCAGCTTCACTTTTAGTTATCTGTGATGATGATTTTACACTTTAATGCAAAACTGTTGATTCATGGAAGTAATCCTGTGTTCATGCATTATACAAAAGCTATATCTGGTGTTGTTGCTATTGCTAGGGGCTGATGTGTCACATTTTTATAAATCTTATTTTTAGAATATCTTATTTCAGCCACCACAGCCCTGTTCTGGTTAAAACCCTGTTATGTTGATCCTAATGCAGACATAACTAAGAGAGTGAGGGGGCTTGTTAAAAACTAATAATATCTCTGAAGTATTACTTTAATTTATTAGGAATGGAGGAAATCCTTACAAGTCGTGTGTCCCTAAAGAGGTTGATTTGAATGTGTAAACTAAGTGGAATTTAGCAGTTTTGGCTTATCTTACATTTTTTCTTCCACCTTCCCCCCTGTTTTTTTAGTCTAAGTTTTATACTTTTATATAATGGATCTTATACTTGACTATTCGCATCTGTCATTTCCAAAAAACAAATCCTCACCATTTGCCTTGATGCCTTTGTGCTTCTCCGTGGGCAAAGGAGAGGTGGTGCTGCCCTTCCAGAGTGTGTGTGTGTGCAGAATCCCCTTGACTGATGGTCTCCAAGACGGATCTCACCATTTGGTTTCCTGTTGTTCCTCCTGTTCCTGACTTCCTACCTCAGCACAGGGCCCCACTGATGAGACAAAGCTCTGCATCTCCCCCCTCATGGGAGGGAGCAGGTGGTTGAAGCTTAACTCAGATTTGAGGCATCCTCATATTTTACAGGTTCAAAATGAGGATTAGGGGATCGTAGCATAACTTCAAGTCACTCTTTGTCACACATTGCTGTGGTGAGCAGAGGGTCTAGTCCAGCAGTATGAAAACCGACATAACCAAGTTTGGTCTAAAGGTTTTCATGTTGCTGAATTCACAGATAAAGCAGCTTGAATTTGGCTCAAATTTTAATGGTGTGTGTGAGTGTATAATCAAATTTGAAGGCATTTACATAATTACTGATATATCGGAAGCATTAAGAGACCTGTCATGCATTATTAGGCTATCAAACGTGATACCCTTTGTAGACTGTGACACATGGAGTGTTTTTGTTTATACTTTTGACATACTACAAAAGATTGTGTGATGCATTCAGAAATTACATTGACATTATAGCAATCTCTGTCTCCCTTTTCTAAACAGCAGTTTTTCAGAAGAATGTCAGTCATGGTTTTCTGTAATCTGAAAAGGGATAAAAGTTGAGTTAGAAAAACCCTTTATCTAAATTTTTTATGATGATTTACTATTTCTTGAAGCTCTGACAAAGAGGACTTCTTCCTCACTCTACAGTACTCTGTATTTACAGGCTGTGAAGGTTGAAAGTTAGGGAAAGTAAACTTGTTAAATTGTGAAGAGTAGTTGAAAACAGCAATTTTAGTGTTTCGTGTTTGTAGTCTGGAAAACGGTGATGGCAGAATGGAATAGAAACTTCGGATCTTCAGGATTGAGTCTAGACACTGTATTAATTGGACCATAATCAAGGCTTAAATTATTATTATTATTATTATTATTATTATTTGTATTCTGGTATCTTCGTCCACAGACAAGAATCCAATAGGCATATTCTTGTTTAGATTTGATAGGGCTGGTTTGAAAGACTGAAATATTGCCTGCTAATGGGGCAGGGTTGCTTTATTTTCTGGGATACAAGACTTACTCAACTACATTTGTGAGGATTCTGTGAAGATACTGTTTTCTGTTGTACTCCAGGTGCAGGCTGGGGAACTTGTGTAATCCAAGGATTCTGTATGGAGCTTGAGTCCACCCTCCCTAATGTATCGGGGAGATACTTTGGTAGTTATGTGTGTTTCTGTTTAGGTAGGTACATTACAGGGACTCTGCAAATTAGAGCGAAGGGCTTGTTAGTTTTTACAGAGTGCATTTCTGACATCAACTTGAAAATGCAATATTCCTATTATTTAACTGAATATCTGAAGTTTATGGAATTGGTGTATTTTGAATTGCATGTTTGTCCATAGCATTGCAGTGCTTGCTCAGTGAGAACATTCTGGTAGATGCCACTTGGCAGAAAGCTCTTGTGCCAAATGGCACAAAGTGTGAGTGGCTGAAGGCGGGTAACAACAACAAAGAGGGCTTGTAAGAAGGCTGGAGAGGGACTTTTCACAAAGGGCATATAGTGATAGGACAAGGGGGAATGACCTTAAGGTGAAGGAGGGTAAGTTTAGATTAGTATTAGGAAGAAATTCTTTACTGTGAGGGTGGTGAGGCACTGGAACAGGTTGTCCAGAGAGGTTGTGATCTCCTCACCAATGGAGGTGTCTGAGGCCAGGCTGGATGGGGCTCTGGGTAACCTGATTTAGTGGAAGGTTCCCTGTCCATGGCAGGAGGGTTGGAACTAGATGTTCTTGAAGGTCCCTTCCAACCCAAAATATTCTATGATTCTTTCATAGCAAATGTGGCTCATCACTAGCCCTGTGTTGCCACAAAAGACACTGCAAAGTCATCTTTGGGTTTTTTAGCAGTAAGGAGTGAGAGAACAGGGCCTCTGAGGCATTGGCTCAACTAAAGCAAATGTTCATTTATTAAATCACTCCAGTTGCTTTTATTTCAAGCCTTCTGTAGAAGATTCGAAAAGATTGTGCTAGTCTGCTACAAATAGCTTCAGTATCGGTCCATGACTTTTGATTTTGTTAGAGTAGTAGATTCAAATACTTCTGCT
Organism: Oriolus oriolus; assembly: GCA_013400235.1. Lineage (NCBI taxonomy): Eukaryota > Metazoa > Chordata > Aves > Passeriformes > Corvidae > Oriolus > Oriolus oriolus. Next base: position 530,249 of record VXBT01003351.1, on the reverse strand, counting down.
CGCTGTAGTGAATCATCCATCTGAGGCCAGGATGTTTTCTACAAACCAAACCAGTGCTTTGTCTGGTGATAGGGTTGATTGCTCCTCCAAAGCATAACAAATTCCACTGGAAAGCAAGAATACTTTCACCAGGAGCACTTGGTCCATGATGAAAGTAGAAATGTTTTTCTGGATGAAGTAGATAAGAAATTGAGTGATGCTCATTTCAAACACTTTTATCCTAAATTACTGACCTCCTCTTAAGTAGTCCTGAATTTCTGTCAGCTCAGTAAGAGCCCTGGACTTTCATCTGTCTGTTTAGGATAATACTATGTGTGTGATTATTATACAGTTAAGTTTTTGAGGGATTTATTCCCTGTGTTTGCTCTGCTGCCTGAACCATACCTATCCTAGGAGCTGATTGCAGTATTTATCAAAGCTATGGAGCCCCCATTGGAGCCATCTGTAGGTAGTGGTTGTGCCATCTGTCACTAAAGACTGTGTTCCGGAGGGAGAGACAATATGCACAGACTTCATCATGCAAAGCCTGTAGGGTATGGTATCTGATGTTTGCCTTATCCTTCTAATATGTGTAAGTTCCAGTGTTACACTAACTTCTAAAATCTTCATTGCAAGGGGCTTTTGAATGCCACAGTAGCTGATACTTCATCCTTGCTGCTCTGTATGCATTATGCATTTTACTGAACTCCACACATTCCTCTGAGAGGTGAACTATGATCCCTAGTTGTTAAAGGCTGCAAGAGTATTAAAAAACAGGCAACACCAAGCTGCAAAAAATTTCCAACTGACATATAAAGCTCAGAGATAATGGCAAGAGCCACAAAAATTAAGGTGCCTTTGGGTGCAAGCATACAATTTTCTGAATATTTTTTGCTATGAATTATTGAGGATTACAGCAGCAGCAGCAGATGTTCGAGGCAGCATGATATAGATTGTGTATACCTTTGCGCTGTGATTAACTGAGCCAATATCCTTGCATGCTAAGAGATAGGTGACTTCAAAAAGTTTCCAGAGAACATTAGCAGAGTGTTTCAGGAATGCTTTCCCTATAGGTGTTGCTACCAAGAGCAGCATTCAAAATTTTTGTGTGGTGTTTAGAGATCTTCTAATTTGTGATTAGAAGTAGTGGCATGTGATTAGCCACCAAATTTGAAGTGAAATTTGCTTTATCTTAAGATGTATCTCATGTTGTATCTGGGGGCAATGTGATGACCTAGACAATATAGGATGTGAGAACCTACTAATGAAACTGTAGGCCTTCAGGACAGTGATTTTTCATGACTTCACATTCTCTCTATTGCACAAGCTTAATTGCGCTCCTTGTCATAGGGAAGGATCTCTCTTTGTACTTTGTGGTCATGGGACCATGAATCCTGGTGCTGCCTCTTTCGGCTCTGAGTAAACCATGGACCGGGCACACACTGGTAACCACCGAGTTGAGGCTGCTGTCAGATGTTCACATTGCCCAACTCTGTAGCTCATCCACACAAGTAGGACTCCTGAGCTACTCTTACTTGTTTTTGACCACACAGTGTTGGCAATCTGTCAGAAACAGACATGAAACATAAAGCAACAAAGTAGTGGGGTAATTTTAGTACATGTTTGGTTTTTTTTTAAAGGCAACACAAAGAACAATTTGTACAAATGACAGCACCCTAAAAAGAGATACTGCATCAGTAAGAGGCGATACTATGCACTGCTATGTTAAACAGGAGAGGAACTGATTTAGCATAAGCAAATGAACTTTAAACAAGCCCTGTGATACCTATTCCTATTCTGTTACAGATCAGATACAGCATTAAGAGCCTGTCATGACTTACATGTGTGTCATGGTTGTGTACTTATGTATGCATTAAAACATTCCAAGAAATACATAGCAAGAACATTATATTGTCAGTGAGAGGTTATGCATGTTTAATCTAGACCGAGCTTCTGAAAATACTCATGAAATGTGGATGATCAAACATTTTATTTAAATCTTGAATTTGAGGGCATTTGAGTGGATTATTCTTTGTTCTTTATGGATGTTCTCTCAACATGAAATGAAGGGAATATATAAATATATATATTTCCTTTTTTATGTATTTTTTTGCAGCATAGCAAGGACTTGCTTCGTTGCTAGGTAACAAGGTATTGCTTTATTTGCAGGAGCAGTAGCTGAGTTGATAGTGGAGGCAACGATTTATCTGAAATGTATTAATATATACTGGAGCAGTAATAATGATTATTGAAATTGCTTATTTTTATGTACTTCATGCCATGGAAAAAATATATAATCAGTTCATTAGAATATGTCCTTCTACTGTGTAGAATAAATGCTTAATTACTAAGAATGTCCAGTTATTTAGTAAAGGACCAGAATCTGTATCATTTATTTAGCATCTTAAAATGGGCTCTTTCAGATACCAAACAAGTAGTAAAGTGGTACAAAAATAAGGGGATTTATAAGGTGTAGCTCTAATTGTCCATTCATAGTTTTTTTGGCCTTTCACAGACCAGCTTGCTTTTTCAGCAGCAATACATTTTCCTCCAGGGATCAAGGCCAAACCTGCCAGTCACCAGGGCAGAAGCTGGCTCCTTTCCTGTGGCAGGCTGCCATCTCAGTTCTGCCTCCAAGAAGACCGGCAGGTGGTCTCTAGGCCACTCCACTGCCTCCTTTCTCACACAAGTCTGGAAATTCAGAATGGTCACAGTTGCCTTCAGGGTAAATGATAATGCCACCTGCTGCCATTACTGGCACGGTGACTGACTAGGTGGTGCTGGATGCTGTATCCGTGACCAAAATGTCACTGCTGTTCATCTTGTTCAGTTTTGCTGCTATTTGTGAGGGGGAAGCATATACAGTCCTGGTGGAGTCCCCATCAACTTGATGCTCGCTCCTGTTAGGTCAGGTTACTCTTAGCCAGGTAAGCACCTTCATCCCTGTCTCTTATGTGAGATGTATTAACCAGGTCTCACTAGTGTTCATGGATGCAGGGAGACTGTTGGAGTACATGGAGGAGGATTTCTGTTGTCAGGCTGAAGCAGAACAGTTGGTCTTTCAGGGTGGTGGAAGCCATACTATCTCGGAAGAAAGTTGTCTTCAGCATTAGCCAAATTAGTGACGGCGGTATGGCTGAATGTTTTTTCAGAATGATCATAGAATCCTGGAATATCCTCAGTAGGAAGGGGCCCACATGGATCATCGAAGTCCAGCTCCCAGCCCTGCACAGGACCATCCCCAAGAGTCACACCATATGCCTGACAGTATTGTCCAAATGCTCCTTGAGCTCTGTCAGGCTTGGTGCTGTGACCACTTCCCTGGGTAGCCTGTTCTAGTGCCCATACACCCTCTGACTGAAGAATCTTTTCCTGATATCTAACTTGACCCTCTCCTGAATCAGCTTCATGCTGATCCCTTGCGTCCTGTCGCTGGTCACCAGAGACAAAAGATCAGTGCTTGGCCCTTTGCTTCAATTTGAGTCACCCTTGCCTACATTTTTGACACCTTTCCTTCTTGCAAGGACTGAAGTTTAATAATAAACCACATGTATAATTGTGCTATTTTTAGAGTAAACATTGACTTTTTCCTCATGTTGATCAGTGTTTAGCAGCTGCAAATCTTTTTAACCCGCAAGATTACCTGTTAGACTTTCGAGTTTGGTTCCAGATATTCACCTACTACTCCAGAAAGCTGCAGTTCACCTCCACTCCACTCATACAGATTTTCTCAGCTTGGTGGTTTTACCTTTGAAAAGGCTATTATCTTTAGTCCTGATCATTCAGTTTTGTTGGTTTGTTGGGGGTTTTTTGCAGAGCAAGATCCTGCTCCATTCAAATAAATGGGGCGTTTATCAGTTTGTGACGGAGAACAAGATTAGTCTACGGGGCCAATTGATGGGCAGGCAAAACCAGGATAGAAGAGATAGCAAAGTTTATCTCAATGTGCCTCACCTGTGCTAAGAATTATTTGCAGCTGTGGGTAACGTTGCAGCTTGTTGTGGTTTTTGTATTATATCACACTTGACATTTTCCCTTAGACCTCTAATGACTTCTAACACAGTCATCGACATAATCATTTCGTAAGTAAATAGCTGCAGGCTTGGACAGTATCTTAAGAACTGAAGTATTCCTGATCTTTTGGCTTCCATTTCAGCACAAACAATGAGTAAATAAAACGAGGCAAAATGGCACTCTCACAGTATCTGGCTTTCCTGAAAAGTTGCAGAAAATAAAAAAAGCCAAAACACAACAGAATTAAAAAGAATAGAATTTAGAAAGCTGTTTCTATATCTATAAATGTAGAAGATCAAAAGAAATAAAAGGAAAACAGAAAGGACAAATGAGAAAAAATGGGTGCTGCAGTAAAAAAAGAGCAGCAATTATGCTTCAGTATGAGTCAAAAGGAAAAATAAGGATGGTTCTCTTCTGCAGATCATCAAAAGGAGAAGGTATTTGGAGCCATTGCAGGATAAGGCCTTCAGTATATGCAATTTTGTTATCTTAAAGTTAGAGGAAATAATTTTTTTTAACATTTTCATATCCTATCAAATGAAAGTGGTGCATTAAGGAAACTTGCATCCAGGTTTGGTCACTGCCTGTTTGACCATCCTCACCTCACTTTCACCTCTTCTGACAGCACCTAGCTGCAGTGTATTAGGGCTCAGGTGTTGGGGGTTAGGTGTTGATTTATCTCGGCATTGGGAGTGTCTAGAGAACCCTTGGATCATCATCATCAGGGGCATACTAACATGGGCTGTAGGACTTCCTTAACTCCCCAGGTTTAGTGAGCTTTGTGTTTCATTTCACTGCTGTTTAAAATTCCCCAGTAGTAATAATGGGACTGACAGAGGACAACATTTGCCTGCCTGATGTTTTTGTGATTTGAACAGCCAGGTTGACAATTTGGTTCTTCACTGAACAGAAGATCACCTGTATGGCTATTTTGGTAAAAATACTTTCCTTCGTGAAGAAATCATCAAAGAACTGGAATTTTCTAATTTCAAAATACTTTAATGTGTTAGTGTAGATGTATTATAAGGTCAGAAATCAATCTGATCCTTGCTCTTCCTAAGCATCAGATCTCTCTTTCCAATCTTCGTCAAAAGAATGCTGTGTATAAATTCTGGACGTGCATGCTCAGGTGAGAGGAATCACTGAAGACAGCTGCTTAATTAATCAGTGTTCTGACAGGAGCACGGATTGACATTCACTCTACATGAACATCATGTCATTTAAGTAAACACGAGTGCGCAGCCTTGGTTTGTTTTGCTGACTAATGTTTATCGTTGCAGAAGGACAGAATTGAATCTAAGTTTGTAGTGCTTTAACTTTTCTGTTATAAGCAAAAGAATATTAAGAGTAGCACGATCCTTTTATTTGATGAGGTGAACAGTAATTAAATAACTGCAGTTATGTGAAGTTACATAAGAAACAAGATTTGATGTTCTTACTCTGAACTGTGTTATTAAAAGACGTGTATGGTAGCATTTTTGGTCGCTGATTTACTTCATTAAAGTTTCCTTTTGGAGAATACTTTTTAACCTAAAGAAGTATGGTCTTGAAGTGATTCTCTTGGTCTTTCAAACTGATTGGGCATTTGAGCTGGAAGAATGGTTTCTTTCAGAGGTATTAAGTTTCCGCAACTTTTATGGAAGTGAGTAGATGGAACCCTTTTAACATCCTCATTGTGCCAGGGATATTGTGGCTTGCACTGCTGAGGGTAGGAAAAAGTGAAGATAAGTAGTAGAGGCATGGTGGGAAGCTGAAATTACAGTGAGGATGGAGGCAGCTGAAAATAATACCGAGAAAGAGGTACAGAGAAAGGAGGAGTTCTGCTGTGGGCCAAGGGAAGGATTGTGGAGACATACATGAAAATCCACAGGAAAATGTGCTGTTATTTATGCTCCTGGTGGTACTGGTCAATCACCGGTTGCCTCTTTAAAGCAAGTCACTGTGTGACTGTGTGACAATTGCATATTGGCTTAAGTAAAAGCACTCAGTTACAGGTGAATTCTCATCTTCTGCCCAGGAAAAAAGCCAGTGCCACATGGGAGCTGGATTGAGCACAATGCCACAGTTTGTGGGAAAGTTCCTTGGTGTCCGTGCTGGGAAGGCAGAGGCAGATAAATATGCCTTCTGTCTGGTGTCTCTGCTGTGGAGTGGTGTGATAGATGGTGACATTAGAAATTCACTTTTGCTTTCTCACATATTTTTAATCAGATATTTTACTTTTTATAAGGATTAATGTTTGACAATACTTGATTGGGATTTTCTTTATATTTTGATCAGTAAATGCAATGTCTATTGTGTAGCCATAATCATTTTTCACTTAAACTAGCAGTCCATGAGAAAGAGTGTTGTTATCTTCATAAATAGCGTTGTTAGTTAAGGAGAACAAAGACCACTATAAGAAAATAGCGTGGTAAATCTGATTTTAGGCTTGCAGAGAGTGAAGACTGTGAATCACTTCTTACAGTGCCTGGCCAGACTGCATACATGGTAGATGTTTTTTAATGGTCCTATTTCACCCATTCCGGTTGTGTGGATACAGCAAGTAAAGCCAGGATGATTTTATGAATAAGGCATGGTGTTAGGATTTAGAAGATGTGGTTTTCATTCCTATTAGTATGCCAAGTTTCACCTGCAGCCTCAAATTTTTCAGTTAATCCGTGTGTGCTTCAGATTCACATTTGTTCAAAAGAAAATAAGAAAGAGAAATCAAGTTAGTATTTTTTCCCCTCTGCACTGATAGAAACATACACTTGCATTATTCAAAGACTCAAGAGCCACATTCTCATCAACAATACAGAATCAAGTGGCCACATTGCAACAGGGAAGGTTGACTCTATATAAAATTAAAGTCAATGCATTAAAAAATAAGCTTATAGCCTGATGTTTGTACTATGATAAGACTCACTAGAGTACAATAAAGCTTGATCATATGCAACGTAGGATGGTGGATTAAATTTCTTAATTGCTAATAATAAGTAATCCTTACATCTCCAGGGTATATAGAAGGTTGAAAAGCAGCCAAACCACTGCATTTTCATTGTGTCAGTCTCCTTGGCAGGTCTCTGTGGAAGCGTGCTGATGGGCAGGAGGGAGGTTAGGAAGAGCCTGTGGGTATGTATGGCACTGCTGTCAGGTTAATAAATTACATGGGCCCTCTGCAAAGTGGGTGCATAGAAGCACATATTGTATATCCTTCTGTGACACTCCAGCATGGCATTCTTCTGGCTCAGGGGATTCAGTTATTCATTGCTCTCTCCATCTCTTAATTTAATTTGTGAGCTCATTTCACAGTAGTCTATTCTACTCCTAATGCTTCTACATAACTTTCAAGAACTAGAAGTGTATAAAAGCAATGAGAAGAGAATAGACCCCTGAGCTTGGACTGTGTTTTCACTGTGCTAAATTTTTATTTTACCATTCATAAACTCTCACTCTACAAAACCTGTGCTGCTGTTATAAGATAAAATGTGTAGGTTTGGATTTCATTTTTCTAGGAAGCTGGATAATAGACATAGAAGTGATGCATACAGCCACATATCTGAATGGTTCTGTGTTATATTGCTGTATTTGAAAGAAAAGCTCAAAGAGCAAGTCTTTTATTCTTCTTCACATTTCTTTAATCATTTTTTAGCATGCTGTGAAATAAAACATACTGTGTCATATATTTTTCTTCTTAAATCACCTTGCTCTACCCTATTCTTATTTATCTAGTGAAGCAGGAGGCCATGTCTGAGCACTTGTACTTTGCTCCCTGCTCTCCAGTTCCAAACTCATTTGATGTTCAGTTTACTGCCCTCTTTCATTTCATCTTGATGGCCCATGTCTTCTCTTATACTTTACCACGGAGTGAGAAGTCCTGGATGCCTGAGATGCAAGGACAAATCTTACCAAACAGGATGCATCCAGTTCATTTCACCGAGAGTTATCATTCTTCTTGAGACCCAAGATCCTTGTAAGCTTCTGCTGTAGTAAAACATGGGTGTTAACAAAGCAGTCTGGAAAAGCTGAGTTGACAATATAGGATCAAGAGCAGCTATTAGTAAAAGTTGCTATCATCTGCATCTTATCCTAGCATATCACTAATATTGTGACTGGGATGGGCTGATCTGTGGCTCTTAGCACCGACCTCCTGGGCAAAGTTGCTGCAGAGGAGGGAGAAACATGTCAAAGCTACAGGTTGTCCCCAGCTTGTCTCAGATCTGCCTCAGTTTTACACACTGAATCAGTGGGCTGGCAGGAGGGGATTAGCGCTAACAGAAGTGTCCTTTACGCCTGAATCTCAACAGAGGTCTTTACAAAACACAGTCAGGGCAGATACCGTCATACGACTTCTCTCATCTTTGTATATGGTTTTGGGTTTTTGTAGTTTGATTACACTTGTGTCCAAGCTTTTCTTTGCATCCCTCAGAGACTGTAAATTCCTTTTACTTCAGTGAAAGTCAGAATCATTGACAGGCCAGTGTTGTGAAAAGCTGAAGCTTTAGGAAAGGGTAACAAAGTGCCGTCTTCATTTTTTCCTATGAACCACAAGGAAAAAGTTGTCAAGTTTGGAAATAAGAGATTTCTCTTAACTAGAATATGCATATTGCCTGAAAGCCTAATTTGGTGTCTGTAAGGCTTCTTTCTTGTCCTTATACAATAATAAGGTGGCAATTTACAGTAGGGCTGCTCCAGCTTGGGCAGACTGTTCCTGTGTGTAGAATTTGGAAGTTCAGTTGTCCTTTAATCAGTGATTATCTGCATGATGAAAAACTAGTCAACCTCAGAACCTGAAATATCATAGGAAAACAAAAGTCATAAGTCAAAACTGTTTATGCAGTCATGGGACTTGTGCATTTGTCTTCCTAACAAAAGCTGAGATTCAAAAGTTTGTGATTTTGGGAAGAAGATAGACTTTGTTGAGGCTCATGATGAAATCACAAGAGTCAAAGACAATATACAGGATCTGCTTACTCTCACCATATCTGTGCCATCTCTGAAATTGAAATAAAAAGTAATCCTAGGGTGTTTTTCTAGCTCTGAGTATAAGCAGCTAAGAGATTGAATATATTTGTGGGGTAGGTCTGCTGAATAAGAAAATACTATTTTTACACAGTCAGCTTTCATTCTACCATTTCATTTTAACTGTACCCATCCTTTTCAGCTCTGCAATGCAGTGTAATCCCTATTTTACTGGAGTACAGCATGTCCAAGCAAGACGCTGGCTTCATTCCAGTCAATGGTATTTTGACATTGACATCAAGAAAACCAGGTTCTCATCCTTGTTACAAATACATGGTGTTTGAAAGAGAATCTTTCACTGACATTCGATCATTGCAGACAGTTAGTTTATAAACTTGTGGAAAATATTTTAGGTACTTTCAAAGTTGTAGTGCATGTATGCTTTGTTATTAACCAGTGTCAAGCTGATATTCAGTGTACATTCAGAAATTCTGACAAAGCAAAGATTCCTTTGCAAACAGGGCGCATCGGACCAAGAACTAAGTGTACATCTAGACAAAAGATAAAGTATTAGCTCAGATCTAAACATGAGCAGTTTCTACAGGGAGCATAGGTTGTGCAGCCGCAGATATCCAGCACCCTGGTACTTCCAGCAAGCTGAGAAGGCTTCTCACTGGGTTCTCCTGCCCTGGAAAAAGTACATGGGTCCACAGGCAAGGGAAAAAAAAAAAAAAAAAAGGGCATTTTGATTCTACTTGTAGGATTTTGTTGTTAATATTTAAGTTAATTAAATTTCTGACCTACTGAATTATTTTCTTAACCATTTATCCAACTTTAAAATGCATGAAAAATTCAATGCCACTAACATAGCAAAAATGATTTAAATGTGTGTTCACTGAGTGCATAATAATCTGCAGCATACAGATAACTTTTCAGTTTGCTGCACAGAGATTTAGCTGTGCAACTTTGAGCTAAGTTAAAATAATGATGTACATTTTCCCATTTAATTTTAGATCCTATTTTTCAGTATATGGGTCAGCTTCTTAAGTCAGTCTTGCATTAGTGTTGTTGCACAAAGCAGGTTTAGAACTAAAATCAGGTCTTCCACATTTTCGTTTCTTTCAAATACTGAACTGTAAATGAGATTATTATATCTAGAAATACAAATGTGTCCAAGAGCAGTTCTTGTCGTCTTGCAATCTGCACAACAAAAGTTATATTTACCCTCTGAAAGAAATTATTTTTACTAGTGACTCTTCTGCTGATAAATCTCTGGAGTTTTTTTAACCTTTCAGGAATTAGAGAGTTTAGAGAGAAAAGGTTTTTTCATCTCATCTTTATCTTAGTTGTAAATTTTATCAGGTTTTGCTATCTCACTTGTCCATGTGCCTTCTCTGCTGTTTTAAGGAACATTTTAGCACAGTAGCTTGTGTCTGCATTTTTGTTTGGGGTGGGGGAAGCTGCCTTGATTTTGAACTTAAAATAGCTTGCGTGAGCCTCTGTGAGAACATCTGAACGAGTAATTCCTCAGCTGTGTACCCCAGAAATATGAGGCTTAGCTCCCAGTTTGCTCTGACCTGGAGCAGATTGATGCTACTCCAATCCAGGCGTTGGTGGTCCCTGTTTTTCAGGCATGTTGTGGCTGGCTCTGCTGCAGTAGTGTGAGGGGTCTCTTGCATATTTTTCTTCCCTGCTTTCTAGCCATTGTGTGTGTACAAAGGCGGTAACACACATCACGCATTTTTACTTAAGAGTGGGTGTATGTATTTAAACCCCACATACTTGCACACCAAGTGTTTGGAATCAACTCAATGAATCATGCCAATGCAAGATTCATTATACTTTCCATTTTATGCCTTAAAACTATGCCTTTGTGAGGAGGGTGGTCTGAGAGATTTGTCAGTACAGGTCACTGGAAGGTGTCTCTGAGGGATACCAGCCCAGGTCTTGTCCGTCGAGTGCTCTGTATTTAGAGTTCTTGTACTCTTCATATATGGAAATTCTTCCTATCCTCAATTTATTTTTGATGCAGGCTTTGTTAATGCAGATTTTTTTTATCACACACGCAGAATATATATTCTGGATATACATCACCTGGCCTTTAATCTTAACAGATCATATGAAGTGGTGAGCTGTGAGGTAAATACTACCCTTTTCCTGTCTCTGATTTTAAGAGATATATGTGGAAAAAGATGGCTAGTACAAGCTTCTGGCTTTTGAGTGCCTATTGAAAAATAATTCCCTGCAAATCTTACGGTAGACACTCTTCGTTGTGCTTGTCAATTGTTTCACAGCTTTACACATGTTTTAAATGAGATAGCTGGACTACATTGCTTTAGCATTTAAATGAAGCCAAATTAGTATTCTGTCAGCAAGCAGAAGGGATTTTTATACTAGAAAGGTGTAGGAGGGAGATGGATAATGAGGGATGAAACTTGCTTATACAAACACATGCCACATTTTCTTAAAAATATGAAATTCTGAACCACTGAAGCTTGTAAATTGCTAAAGGTGACCCTAAATGATTTTAACATGTGTGCCTGTTCCTTGGGGGCTTATGAAATTTTTTATCAAAATGATACAATGATAACCCATACAGGACTAATTTTTTGTATTTTCTAAGTATTTCTTGCATCATGACAGAGTAATAATTTTTGGTTTAGACAGTAAGAAAATGTATCCTGGTGAGGAGATTTCATGGGATTTTAAATAGCTAACAATTAGATGCACAATTTTTATACAAATAATAATTCATAGCAGGAGCCCATGTTCACAAAATCAGTTCTTTCTTCAAAATGTTATTGAATAGCCAGCCATTCTGCAAAATGCTTCCTATTGGTAAAAACAGGGTGTTCTCTATACATTTTATCTCAGAAAAGAATTAAACAATCATACTATGTGTGGTAGTAAACTCAGTCGTCCTAGGTCACAGCTGATGAGGGGAGGTGGTTGCAGTTCTCCTTGCAGCACCACTTGTACACAAGACTGCACAGACCATGAAAGAATAGAAACATATGTGGGTGTTTGTTCTCTTCATTTGCACGGTATACTAGAGTTGCAAAATAAGGACAGAGATTGCTGAAGAATGAGGCAGTCTTTTTCTGCAACCCTGAGTGGTTATCCTGTAAATAATATGTATAATAGACATTAAACATACATTAAAAATGTTCATTACAGGGTTATTTCACTGCTTGTGGAGGAGAGCAGATGCCATTAAATCAAATCTGATTTTATTATTAATCCAACTGCTTCCTTCCCATGTTTCCATGGACTTTTTGCCTTATTCATTGGTCAGCAGTTTTTGCTTATTCCTGTGCTGTCATTTCTCCCTGCCACCTCTGCAGTGGTCAGCTGCATGAGGTGGGAATATGGGTGCAAGTGCAGATAAATTGCTGAGCTGAGTGGTGGGTCATGGGTGGTAAATAAATAAAGGAGACCTAGAGGAAAGCTGCAAGGGAAAAGGAATTTGGGGTCTGTTGAGCTGAAAATAAGATGTAATTTAGAGAGGGAGAAGGTTGACAAGAGAGGGAACGAAGCTGAATTTGCGAAGAAGTAGGAAAGTTACCCGAACAGCCAGAAGAGACAGATGAAATAATCTACTGTGGTTATCACAAATGCCTTCTGATGTCACCTACTGATATCCTTTAAATAGTTGCTTTTTAATTTTATTGTAAAATGTTAATCCTTCCATTAGCTACTTCTCATCTGATTACTATAATGACCCATTTTCTGGTCTTCCTATTCTTCTCCCGTGTTATTCATCCTCTTAAAATTCTGACACTCGTTTTATCTCTCGTAGGTTCCAAATTCTCATTTTGCCTTATTATTTCAGGAGCTTGCGTTGGTTGTATCTGCAGTTAAGAAGCAGATTAACAAAACCTAACATTTGCATTTTAAGTTCTCAACAGATAGAATTCCTTGTATGGTTAGCACATAGTTGTAACTCATGGTGTCTCTCACCATCTTTTTATTTATGATTTGTATGTGGTGTTTTGTCATTTGTTTGCTTGCCCTGAGCATGGATGCAGAGGCGTCCCTGTCCTGTACAAGGTCTTATTTCCCATTGGTCTGTAAGACAAATGTAGATTGTAATGTTCTACAGTCCTAGCTCTCTCTGAAGATGAGAGCGCTCGGTGATGCCTGAGGTGAAGCCAGAGATGAAACATGCAGCAATGCATCCAGCATGACCCTGTTGCCAGCGGTGGAGGTGCAGGATGGCAGCAAAGCAGCTCCGAAGCAGAAAGGGCACGCTGGGGTGGTGGCAGGAAAATTTGTGCACTGTAGCATTCCACTGTGCTTCAAACTCCTTCATCCCTAAGCCTACCAGCATCCTGGTTTTGAACTGGAGCTTCGGTGTCAGTCCCCAGAAGGCTCTGCCAGCAGAGAGCTAGGAACAATCTTGAAATTTCAGGGAGCTAGTCAGTGCGCTGTGCTCTGCTCCCTCTGTTTTCCAAACTGAAATACATATTTTCATATCCTGAGCAATTCTGAAGGGCCCGTACATTCAGCATTTTCTTTTCACCCAGAGGGTGTTTGGGCACTGGAACAGGCTCCCCAGGGCAGTGGTCACAGCACCAGCCTGACAGAGCTCAAGAAGCGTTTGGACAATGCTCTGAGGCACAGGGTGTGACTCTTGGGGATAGTTCTTTGCAGGGCTGGGAGTTGGACTCAATGATCCTGATGGGTCCCTTCCAACTCAGCTTATTCTATGGTTCTATGATTTTAAAATGCTTTGCTAATTTTATGTGTAATTCTAAATCTTCAAGTGTGAGGAATCTGGATAATTTTGCCCAGTCCATCCATGACATGCTTTGATGGGAAAAGCCTGCCTGCACCACTCTTCTGCTGGTTCTGTCCTTTGGGCCCATAGCTGGGGAGGGCACCCGGCTCCCAGGGCTCAGTGGGACCATCAGCACTTGGTAAATTTCTTGCGATTGGTGTTCATTCCTGAAAGATCACTGGACCAAGTTAAGGGTGAAACACAGCAAAAGTTCCTGAAAATTAAGAAGTTTCCCACTGCTGAGTAAGCCTGTGGTTTTTAATGCAGAAATATAATATAACATTTCAAAAGCATATTTTAAATTCAACATAGTCATTTCCTTACAATTCTGTTCAGAAATTTGGTTTACTTATGCAGTTGAGTATCTGAAAAATCTGTTTGAGAAGAAAATTTGGGCACAAAATATGAATGGAAAATACTTTATGATTCAAAGGTTCTTATTGCAGCAGAAACAAGTAAGTTTAAATGTCAGGATTCTTAAAATGAGAGAAGGCTTACCCTTTTCTGGATCCAGATCTGGATCACAAATACAGGAAGAATTTAAAAACCGACATAAATGAGATGCATGCTTGAATAGTAGACTTTCTAAAACTATAGTTAACAGTGACTAAATTTAGGCTTACTGACTAATTTGAAAAGCCAAAATGTTATTTAATTCTCTAGTACAACTCAGAAATACATTTTAAGTAAGTCATGTGAAGATACCCCAGGTGGCAACATATTAAAACATAGCAAATATGTAGGTTACATTATCATCTAATTGTGCATAATAAGAGTTTCTTTCTCTTTGCCTGTTATTCATATAAATCTACTCTTCTGATTCATTATTTATCACAGTTCGTGTGGTGATTTGGTGTAAAATGTTCATGACAGGATTTCTGATGTTATAGTGAGTTAATGTGATCTGTACTTTAGTGCACATTTGTGACAAGATGATATAGAAATTTAATTGGCTTCACAATAATGCCTCTGGCTATTATACCTAATACTATAAATTAAGAGATATAAATGTACATGTAAACTAATCTCTTTTTTTGCTGTAGCAAAACTTGTCATCCCAAACAAATGTGGATTTTCATGGCATTATTTCTGATCTGAAGGGTGATTATTTAACATTGTAGTAACATTTGTAAAATAGGATTAAAATAGAGTATGATCTTCATAATGCATAAATGGGCTGAATCAGTTATATAAGATTTAATTAAAGAAATGTGAAAGTGATTTATTTTGAAAGTACAGATCACATGAGAGAATATAATGAGCTCTGAGTATATCACTGAACAGCACTATGGGGGAATAATTTGGGCAGGAGGACTAGAACTACTGGATATTTGACTGAACATCAGTCAACAACAGAACACAAAAAAAGGACAGTGATATATGAATGTTGTGCGTAGTAGCAAGAGAAGTGTTTATAAACATTTGTAGATTTCTGTCCCCTAGTGTGTTTCCCTTCCTTTTTCACGTGGGATAATGTGTTTATACATTGTATTCTTTATGTCCACTTAAAACAAACTAGGAAAAGACAACAAATTTCTATTCTTGGTAGGAGAGTTTTGCAGAATTGTATGTATGTTACAATAAATGACTTGCAGAAGAAAGTAAAACTCTTCATAATGATGAATTATTTTCATAAATCAGTGAGGACAGAACAAGAGATACGGAAGTGACCATTTAGGTTAAATATTGACAAAAACCATAATTCAGGAATCAGAGGGGTTAGCTGTTGGCTTAAGGATATTTGTAATCACAGGTACATTTAGGTCGGAAAAGACCTCTCAGATGATCGGATCCAACTATTAAGCTAACAATGCTAAGTTTAAGCTAGCACTGCCGAGATATTTGCTGAATTACAATATTTAGAATTATAAAAAGACATGACCAGAGATCGGGAAGATACTTGACAACATTCAGTGGTTTGGAAGTCATTATAGATGTGATTCAGGGCCTCTGACTTCTTGCAGCATGGGACAACTATATTGCAGTTAGCTGAACTCACAGGTTTGAGAAGTCATTTTGTTTTCATGGAGGTCCAAATATCCCCTCATGTAATGCTGCAAAATAAGGACCTGCTGGTGTTAATGCTGTTGGTGGGAAAGGTGAGGAGTGGAATCCTTGGAAATGTCTTTCCTTCTTTTGACTTTATTGTGTAGGTTGGGTGAGGTTAAGATAAAGAACAAGAAAATCAAAGCCTGAGCCATGGAGATGGGGTTTATCCTCCCTTTGAAGAGAACCTTCCTTTTTCAGGAACTTTTGGTAAGGCTGAAAAGAAAAAGGAGAAGGAATGGAGGTGTAGAACACATGCTGCACTAGCCTGTATGAGGAGTCAGTCCTGTACAGCCCTTCTCACTGAGAAAATTCAAATAGAATTTGTAGCAAGAAAGCCTTTCCTATGACAACCATTGGTGGGTTTTGCCAGAATGCTTCATTAATAATGGATCTGCCCAAACTGCGGATTCAAAAACATGCATCTGTATTCTTTTTCATTTATAAAATAGCATAAAGGACAAGAAGTTTGAAATGACCAAAACTTTGCCAGTTTTCACTGTTAATATGAAGTTTGGTTTATCTTTTTTTTTAACCATAGTACAAAATCAGCCTCGTGTTTGGAGAGCTCTTCAGTACAGCTTGCTTTGTTCTAATTTGGTTATGTACAAAAATGTTTCTTCCTTAAGCCAGACTAATGTTGAATGTTTAATGCAGGAATCTGCATACGAAGATGTGTGTGATCTGCACTGCCTTGTGGTTTCAATTTCTCTCAAATCACGCAGACAATAACCTTTTCTGTTGGAATTTGTTGTGTTGCTCGGAGCCACATGGGAAGAACTTACCTGAGCTATTGACGGATGAAAATTTTCACCACTTTATTTGTATCCTTTTGTAACCCCACTTTTTGATGGTATTCCTTCCTGCTCTTACCTCAAAGCATGAAAGAAAAAGATATTTTGAGAAATGCTTTTGCTGTCCCCTTGCTGCCCATGGCAGAGTTAATCCAGCCATCCTGCTGTGCTTATAGAGCCTGTTCTTTCCCACCCACGGTGCTTCCTCCTCACAGATTAAGAGTCAAAGTACAGGATGATGCTGGCTCTGCCTGTGATGTATGATTCTGCTCTGCCGTGGTGGCCATTGCCTTTTTTTAAGATAAGGGCTATCATTGATACCATCGTAACAGCATTAAGGATATGAACAAAGCCAGGATATAAGGGAGAACGAATGGCTTTTTTGAGCCATATCCTGTATTTGGAAAATGTACAAGATTTGGGGTTAAGATTTGTAAATGTACAAGATTTGGGGCAAGCAACATCACAATCCAAACTGAATGTAGGTTAGTCAAAATTTCTCTCAATTTATTTAAAGTAGGCTGATCAATCAGACTGAAAGAAAATAGTAGATTACTATAACTGGAGCTAAGATGAATTTGTAGCTTTTATGTATGCAGTAGCTTCTTCCATTTGGTGTTAAAAGGTGAGGTTGATGAAGGTGGATGGGAGTGTGAAACTTGGGGAGAGGGGCTGGCATTGTATTCAATAATTGTTTAATGAGCAAAAATTACAAACCAAGATAGTAAAAGATGTCTGGAAAAATAATTAGATGAAGAATTTTTTTATTAATTATTTTTATGCTAAGGTTGTATGTCACAACATAACCTATACTGAGTTTGCCAGTTATTCAAAGTTTATTCTTCTAGGGAGTGTCCTTGCTGAAAGAAAAGTGGTGAAATTGGTCAGCTGGCTGTTACTGCAGTGCAGGTAGAGCGATAATTGAGAGCCCTCTTTACGTCACATCATATATGTTGGTGCATACTTCCTGTAAATTAATGAAATTAAGATCTTGATATTGGTAGCATTCCTGGATGGCATAGCACATGGTACCCAAAAATAAAGTTAATGCTGCCTATTACCAGCATGTCGCAAAATATGTTTCGCTTCCTCCAGCATGCCGAATGCTGTCAATGACAGTGGTATGGCTGAGGCTAAGCAGCCACTCTGCAGTAGGGTGGAGTCCACACATCGCTGTTGAGACAGGAGCTGCTGACTACTAGAATGCATGGGCTCATAGACCATGGTTTCTGTTAAAGCATTTGCTTTATGGATCTTTACAGATTTTTTTTTTGTCCTAGCTGCCCTCTTCTTTTGGGCGGTCCATTGTGAAAGAAGCTGCAGCTTCACTGTAGTGGGTTCATCTCATGTTTGGCTTGTGCTACTGTAAGCAGAAGCAGCTGCTGAAAATGAGATTTGCACCCCTTCTTCTTTCCTCCATATCTGGCTGTACTTTCCAGCCCATTTACTTGTGCCAGTGTTAGCATTTCTGTGATCAAGGAACGAAGGAGATAAGGAGCTGGCCATACAGAGAGTTATTCCCTGCCCACCTCCCAGGTCCATTTTTTGAATGGATGGGATCCCAGGAGCGAGATCCCTTGGAGGTTGCTCTGCTGCAGCTGCTCCCACTCTGCAGCCCAGAACTCTTCCTCTTGGACCAAACCTGATATTTCTTTCTGCAGATCTTTCTTCTAAGGAAGCAGTTCTGTGGCAGTATTAGCAGGGACCAAAGGAGGCAGCAGCACAAAATCCATCAAGAGAATGAATTAATTATTTATTAATTTACAATACCATTTATATATCCTAGTTCCACAAAGCCATTGGACAGTGTTCACACTTCTCCTAGGGTGATTGGCCAAAGTCCTAGACACCCATTTTGAAATATTTTGTTACTGTACCGTAAACATAACTGGACAAAAAGACCAGGTGTGAATGCTATTTGCAAAACGTATCTTATTGTTTACATAGCTTGCATAGTGAAGGAAAATTCTCACTGAATTAATGCAAGAAGATGGAAAATCCTTCTGCTAGCAGCATTTCAGTATCCACAGCAATTCCACACAGTTTTCATAAGATTTATAGGGCAATGCCCTGTGTTTTGGCAGTGAATTGGGATGGGTTGTGGCCTTTGCATCGTGCTGTCACTTCATAGTAGTAGACTACTGACATTACCAGTGATGGCTCTTGTATCAAAGCCTACAAACAATATTCAGATGTTTATCATTGTGATACTGCTACAACTCTTCCCCTTAAAAAGTGGGTAAAAATGTTAGCAGTAGAACAATAATGCATTGTAATGTTTGTAACTCTGGGATATATACTGCTGTAGGGGGATAAGTATATTTTGGATTGCTGTGTGTCCTGTGTGAACCGCTCCATAGCCTGCTGGAGCGTGTCCAGAGAAGGGCAGTGGATCTGGGAAAGGGGCTGGATCACAAGTCTGATGAGGAGTGGCTGAGGGAGCTGGGGGTGTTCAACCTGGAGAAAAGGAGGCTCAGGGGGGACCTTATTGTTCCCTACAACTGCCTGAAAGAAGGCTGTAGCCAGGTGGGGGTCAGCCTCTTCTCCCAAGTTACGAGTGACGGGGCAAAAGGAAGTCACCTTAAGCTGCACCAGGGGAGGTTTAGTTTGGACATTAGGAAGAAATTACTTCACCAAAAGGGTTGTCAAGCACTGGCACAGGCTGCCCACAGAAGTGGTGGAGTCACCATTTCTGGAGATATTTAAAAGATGTGTAGTGGCACTTAGGGACATAATCTGGTGTTGGACCTGGCAGTTTTAGTTCTATGGCTGGACTCAGTGACCTTAAGGTGCTTTTCCAACTTAAATGATTTCCGTGATTCTGTGGTTCTATGATAGCACAGCCTGAATGAAGCCATAGCCTGTGTGCATAGATCTGGCTTGAACTAGATATTCAAGAGTGGAATCAGTGCTTTTAATGTGAATGTTTTACTGTACAGAAAAACAGTTTTACTAAACTGAAATAATTGTGATGCAGAAGTAATTAGGTCTTCATGCATACATCTGGTAACTGGCAAATATATCAAGAGGCTAAATGTGTTCTGAATTAGCATTTCTTATCAACATTAGTTCTGATCCTTGTTCCAGGTTCTTCTCTCCAGTGTTTGGATTTTCTTTCTGCATGTTGATGACAGTCTTTCTGCAGTCATTGTATATCTAAAGAATATTGATGATTTAAAAGAAAAACAAAAAAAACATAGAGGGACTTTCATTAAACGCTAGTATTAGAAGATATCTAACACCATCTTAGGTTTTTCACTATTTTTCCTGCAATTTTTATCAGACTATATAATTTCATGATATAGAAGTAAACACTTTATTTCCAATCCTAATTATATCTTTATAATTAACTGATACTGTTCCCATATTACAGAGCTTACCTTTTCATGGCAGCCTTGGTTATGACTGTGAACTAAAGTAATCTGCATTTTGACTGCAAGCAGTGAATGGCTGTTTGCTTCTTCTGATATTGTAATATTTAGAAGGCTTTTTTAAAAAAAGCTATTTATTTAGTAGACAAATGTCCCATTCTTTAAATGGGATTGAATGTTTGGGTTTTTTTCCTTTTGCTTGGAGTTAAGTCTGCAATAAAATTGAATCAAAATCAGAAAAAAACCAATCAATTTTAGGGCTATCAAAATTTTCTATAGAGATTTTTATTTTATCTCTTATTTCTCATTACATGAGCTGTATTTCATGCTTGTGCACAGATTAATGTGCTTTGCTGATAATTGCCTATTAAAAATAGATAAATAAATTATTAGCTCATTATAAAATATGTTGTAGTACCAGTACCATTAATTATAATTTATCTGCTGTGTAAGTAATCCTGAAAAATATTATGGGATAACACATTGGTATTGCAATTGCTCTCTTGTAGTGCTATATGATTAACACTGAAGATCTCAAGGAGCAAGTACTTCTGGTCTCTGTGAGCCCACATTCTTCAGATCTGATCTGAACCAGTAACTGGGCCTAATTACCTCAACACACAGGTGGAAATGCAAGTCCTCAGAACAGTCTATCTTCTAGGACACAATTTGGGAATGTGGTCCACATTTCAAATTGTTTAATATTTTTTCTACTTACTTTCTGTGAAAGTGGAATATTTTCCCGTGTGTACAGACCTGCTTAGTGCTTGCCATTTTTCATATAAGTAATATTTTCAGCCTTGTCTCTTAGAATAGGTAATCATTATTGTAACAATATTGGTGTTTGTATGTATAATAGATCTTTAGGATTTCTGATTTATGGGGGTTTGAGACTAATGTGATAAAAATCACCTATGTAATATTTGTCATTACATCTGAGGCTTGTAAAATGATTGAACTGTGGCTTACTTCTTAAGAGGCCATGTATTTAACTTTCATTTTAAAAATTGTTTTTAAAAAACAGTCCAGCATGTAGCCTGAGACTCAGGAGGCAAAGTGGCCAAGTATCAGTTTTGGCCAGGTCTTATTTCACTGCATATTCCTGGGTTTTTTTAAGGAAATATTAAATTGATATTTTTTTCAGTGAAATATTAATGGTTATTGATTACAAGCACAAAATTACAGCTACTATTTTTATCTTTAGTGGACCCAAAATACTAGCACCTGATATTTTCAGTCAGCCATATCTTAAACTAATGAGAATTTGGAAAACACTTTAATGACAAAAAAGGCTTGTCTGGCCAAGTCAGGACAAACATTCCAGCAGCCTTGGTAGTACCAAAGTCTGTCCTGAGAACCCATACAGAAAGTGGTGAATTCTCACCTGCCTCAGTCTGACCTGGGGTGGCAATGGCAACTTTACTCGGAGAAGACTCTTGGCCTTTGTTTTCTCAATGCCCTTAAATGTAAATCTGCATCTCAGTTATTTATTTGAGTGATCCAGGACCAAACAAACATCAGTTCTTCATGATAACATATAGAAATGGGACTTCGGAGACAGCCGCCGGCCTTTGTGAAATGCTGTCACCAAGACAACTGACAAATGTTTCCAGTTGGCTGATTAGTTCCAGAGGATTGTGACGCATATTTCATATCCTTATGATATGAAATCATTATGATATGAAATAATGAATCTCTTACAAGTGTCTTCACAGGCATAACAAGCACTTGCTTCCCCTGCAGTTGTGGGCCCCAGGGAAGTTGCAGCAAGCCTCTGACCAGCAGGGTGCTTTGGTGCTTCTCTGTTCCCATGTGCTGAGGAACACCATAAAGTATTGCCATGTGAAAAATGCAGTAGAAGTCTAAGATGGTTTGACTGGATTCAGCTTTGTGTGGTGTTGGTAAAGCCACTGGGCATTTATAGAATCACAGAGTGGTTTGGTTGGAAGGGGCCTTGAAGACAACTTAGTTCCAAACCCCCTGCCATGGGGCCCCCCTGCCGCTAGACCAGATTGCTCAGAGCCCCGTCCAACCTGGCCTCAAACGCTTCGAGGGATGGGACATCCACGACTTCTCTGGGAAACCTGTTCCAGTGCCTCACTATCCTCCCTGTAAAGAATTTCTTTATAATATCTAATCTAAACCTGTCCTCTTTGAGTTTAAGTATCACAGCTGAATGGGGCCTATGTAATTTTCAAAATATATCAATTAATACACCGAGTAATCTTGGTCAGTATGGGGAATATGGAGTTTTTTGACCTTTTTTGTTTGGTGGGTTTTGTTTGTATGCTTGTTTAAACTGTTAACACTGACAGCAGTTCTATGGATAGGATTTGTAAAATTGATGCTGAAAATTTATACAAGTCTGTTTAATCCTTTTTCAAATTTTCAATTAAACCAGTCCTGTTGGTCAGGTGAGCTGTATGGTTGATCTGGGCTCGCTTCCTGGGTATTCTGGGCCCTGCCATGTTTTAGGATTAGCTGTGTGGGGCACCATTGTAGCAGGAGAGGGGTAATAAATGTATCCCTTCATCTGTAATTCCAGATAGCTTGGAGTTTATTCCAATATGACCAGCTGTAAAATGGTTAATAATATTGATTTTAGCAGGTGTTTTGGGCTGTTTTCTTTCAGAAATAGGAAGGCCCCAATATTTTGGCGTGCATTTACTGTTTTTTCTTGAATGCTGGTGTCTGATGCTGCTAGCAGAGAATCACTAGCACTGTTCTGATCACTCTTTAATTTTCCATTTTGTAGCTGGTTCCTAGTGTCCAATTGCTGCTACACTTTTAGTCCAGACTTCTTGTGCTATTATGATACTAATTTTAGCCCATACAATAACTTTTCAGATTATTCCAAAAGAAAGAGAATTGATGTCTTGAATTTCAATAATATTTGTAATATTCCAGAAAAAAAAATTAGAATCATACAATATTGGATATTATTATTCAATTAGAAGAAAAGATCAGGCAGAGGAATGTTGCAGAAATAGTGCTCATTTTTAGGTGGAATAACTTGTTAATTCCAGTATCTGCACATACACAGTCATCAGGGAGTTATTGGGCTACATGTGTTTTTTTGAAACATCTGTCAACTAAGCTGGAGATATAAATGCAAAGTGTTGCATTGGTTATATTTGTGTATTTCTTATATTTCCTAGTGGAATTTCATTTTGTATGCTAATCATTGCAGAGTACAGAAGTGAAAATAAGATTAAGTTTTTGTGCATGTGTCAGTTCTTTGGACAAATGACTTGCCCCATTCTCTTTTAATTGTATTGCGACATGAAATACATGAAATGGAGTAGTATCATTTTTGTCTCGGGTATCCTGCTGTCAATGTGGAAAGAAGCATGTCATGTAAGTGCTTTTTTTTTTTCCTTTTGTCCCAGTAATGAAATAACAGGCTGTGGAGGGCCTTGAGCTACTCTGAACAGTTTGATGATGTTGTTGCTGATTCCTGCAGCCACACTGCAAAACTCATTTCATTGTTGTATAGTAAGTGGGCTACAATCCATTTGACAAAATGCCTCACTCCATGACACTTAAGTGCACTGTATTGACTGTCCTTATTCAGTGTTAGGTCGTTATTACCTGATTTATAGAAATTATATACCAGGAAAGCTAACTTGTAGGCTGTGTAAGTGCAAAATTTCTAATGGTTACCTGATACACAACATTAACACATTTCTAAGGGAGTGCTTTATGCAACTGTACCATTCCACACTGTTGACCTATGTTTGTGATATTTGACATTTTTGATAAATACTGTCGTGGATTATCCATCACAGGACATGTTTCCAGAGTTTCAGGATGTTTGTTAAACCCTCCTAACTCAAATATGGAAGTTTTTCAGAAAACAGTATTTTACATTTCTAAGTTGAGAAACAGGTTTTCCAAGTAAGAAAATTGCTAGGGAGTCATTTCCAGAGGAATACAGCTGTCTTCGGTTAGCGGAGTATGTGCTCCAGATGAGACTGGGATGCAGCTGCCTGTTGCTGAGGACCATATGTGTCTGTAGGTTGTATCGTTAACTGCCTTCCATTCGCATTGGGGGCGACCACCATTGTAATAGGAAAACAAAATGTGGAGTAGGCTTAGCAGTGCCTATGGTGTTTAAAGATTTGTATTACTTTCAAATTGAGAACAGTTTTTGAAATAATTTAGTTATTGAGACCCGTCTGCTGATCTCTTATGTGTGCAGTCCCTCAAGACTCATGTCCTTTTCTCTCCTGTTGTTCAGCAGCTCTGTGAAGTCAAAGAGAATTGCTTTGTGTGTTTTGATATAGCTAATAAGGCACTCAGAATGCTGAGGACCTTGAAACAACCTAAAGAACTTTAGTTTAGCTTAAAAAATCTCAGGATAAATGATCTTGTTGATGGGGAAGCATTATGAAAGAAGCAAGTTCACTGAAGTGCATTACTTGAGTAATGCTTAAAGCAGCTGTAGTTCATTCACGTGTTTCATATAGTTAAATACAGAGATAAACTGTGCACCCTTCTGTTTAACACTCAGTGTAAACTGAATACATAACTAAGTCTCCTGCATGCCTCAGGCATTTCTCTGTGTGCTGCATTATCTCAGCTTCACTCGTGCTTCTCTAGATTTAGACTGAAAGGATAGCACATTAGCAGGGTGGTTTGTGGGACTGCAGCTTGTGTCTGCTGCTGAGCTGCAGGGTCTGCAACACCCCTGTAAGCTGCCTCTCGGAGGAAGGCCTCCATCTGCTTCGTGTCATAGCCCATCACTTTGGAGATGCGGGCAGAAAAGAGGTTATTGATGTTCAACAGTATCGGCACAGACATCTAACTGAGGAAGTGTGGACGAATTCACGTGCACATGGATAGGCAGGGTAATGGATGGATAGGCATGGAGACCAGGATAATGACAGCATGTTGCTGTACCATATTTCAAGATACTGGAACTAAGAGATGTAGCAGGGGGGTTGCTGGGGTTTGGGTTTTGGTTGTTCTCATAAATTGTAGCTCTTAGTGCTACTGCTGAAGCTGAGGTAGTTGTTCATTTAAGATGCAGCATTTCCAGGTTTTTTTAGAGACTATTACTTTTTCTAGGTTGAGCGAGAACTTCCTCTCAACTGAAGGGTGTTGACACACGGTGGTCCTAAATATAGTGGGAAGTACTGTTTTTTGGGAGGGAATGGAGGCAGCTCTGGAGTATGAAACCACATGTACAGTCTGGAGGAGTTACGTAAGGACACTGCTGTTTGCAGAGCAGAGCCTTGCTGCTACAATTAGTGCTGCTTTACACTCTTTACACTACAGCCATTGTAGCCATTAAAGGATAGCATTGAAACATGATTTTTTTCCCCACTAATACTTAAAATTTCCAACTCACTGCTTCTGGTCTTCCTGTTTTCCTGAGGTTTTGTGTGAGGCAGGGACACAGAGAAATACAAATGAAGAGTAGTTGCAGTAAATTTGGGGCAACTTTTTGGCAGCGTTCTTGGAGTTTGGACAAGCATGAGGTGTGTAAACATATCCACTGATGGGCACATTTCCATTCAACAGAGATTTTTTTCATTGCGTCTGATAAAAGTAACAGAACTCCAGAGCAAAGTTTGTCCACCCTGTGTTTCTTACACAATGATGAATCTACATGATAATGCAAACTGCGGGAGATATCTGGAGATTACCTGTGTGTGTGAATCTACACATACAGGTAACCAAGGGCAACCGTCAAACCACAGCCGAAATGCGAAGAGCGGGTTTATTTCATTACCTTGCTAACCACACCGGGTGACAGAGGGGCAGGGACATGGCTCATATCTAGCCAGCAGCAGGGGAGAGGAAGGGAGAGGAAGGGAGAGGAGGGGAGGGGTCCTGCCTCTCTGTAACACAAGGCTTCCCCCATGCCTGTGAGAGTGCGTTGTCTCTCCACAGGAATTCTACTTCTCAAAACAGGCAGAGGATGAACAACATTAGGCATAATAAATGGAGTTTTCCCACACCAACATTTTTAGCATTCCCAGCTGCAAGGTCACTTTGAGTGAAACTATTCCCTCCTCCTCTGCCAAATCTTCCAGTTTTAACCCTTTCCTAGCAACACTGTGAAAGGCGTGGTGAATAGATTTACAAGTGGTAAAATTTACTCATTGTATAATTCCTTTTTTACCTTCTTGCCCCCTCTAAGCATTCGCTGGCTGTTTCTCACCCTATTCCTCATCCGTCCCATGAATCACTTTAATCCTCATCACTCATTGTTTGCATGCACTTCTACATTTCCTTCTCCAGATTTCTCATCCTCTTCCCTTTTTTTTCTTCCTGCTCTTCTGCCTTCTCTTTGTTTCATTTTTTTTTCTTCTTTACTCATGTTTGAGTCTATTTTTTTCAGTTTTCCACACCTATACATGCTCTAGTTTCTTCCCTCATTTTACAGTGTTTTTCCTCTGATCTCACCTCTCATTTTCTCTGATGATTATTTGGCTCGCACAGCTCTCTGTCTGCTCGGCCTGTCTAGAGGACTAACTTGTTAAAAGGTTTAGAGAGAAAATGGCTTCAGTCTGAATGGATCTTCATTTAATGATTGCCATGTGCTCTTTTAATGATGTATTTTTGATATTATTTCAGGTCTTAAAAATTAGCTTGATTGGCCACCGGAAGCGTGTTCTGGCATCTTTGGGAGACAGGCTTCACGAAGATCCTCCTCAGAAACCACCTCGGTCAATAACCCTCAGGGTGAGTCCCCATGAAAATTTGTTTGCATTTCTTGACAAGTCAGCAAGGGTTTCATAACTTTCACATGAAAACAGTGGCTGCTTTGAGTGGGGTTCAACTTACCTCGTTTCAGAGGTGTGCAATATGGACATCTTAGGCTGCCCGGCTCTGTCACACTTCCCCGTATGGCCAGCAGAGATATATTGACATTTTTGCAGGGTGATGCATCTGACCTGTTTCAGATGTCTGCCTCAGGATGAGATAAGTAGAATCTTAGAAGTACCAGCTTATCTTTGCTCAAGAAACTAGCTCAGGACCAGGGATGTAAAAGCTGCACATCTACATTTGCCCACAGGAATCCCAGCCCAGCCGATCGATATTGCAGGAGAGTTACCATTTTCCTTTCATGTTTTCGAATGTTTGCACTTACTTTTCAGACATCTGCTTTAGGCTTTCTTTAAGGAGAACCTCTTGAAATTGTTGAGATAAAAATGCCATTAAGGTTTCTCTGTATATCAAAAGTTTCATCATGTTTTTAATTTTCATTTGTAGTCCCCTCTTTCAGAAACCTTGTTGCAATGACCCTGGGGTTTTTCCACACTTAGCCACATTTAATCTCCTCTCATTACACCACCTTCACTCAATTTCTCCAATCCAATGCCTTTGCTTACTTGCTGTCTGCTACTCTTATTGAGTTGTGGTCTGACCAATTCCTACTGCGTTCTCTCCAACAGAGTTCATAGCAACATTTTTATATTGATATTTTAGGTCACACCTTTTGCATTTGATTGTATCTGATTATTTTCATGGGGCTGCATTTCTGATGGGTATCTCATTTGGGATTATATTTCAAAATGTCAGAGAGTGTCTATGCTCCCAAGTTAAATTTCCTGGTATAAAGAGAAATACAGAAAGACAGAATGAGGGCTTATTTTTAAGTGTACTTAAAATTTCGGTGACCAGCCTGTTTTCACCCTGCATATTCTCAGATGCCCCATACAGACATTTTAGATCTCATCCCTTAATTCAACCTATTCCCAATGCCAGATTTAAAAAGGTCTGACAAGTCTGTAATGTGCTCTAAGGCACATTGCACAAACGTGTGGATGTTTTTCTTGTATTTTCATTTTTATGGATTTTGTGAATGATTCCTGATGCATGGCAGGTGTTAAAACACTCCAAGGAAAGAGAAATAGATAAAAGGCACACTTTTTTGCTCAGTGCCTTCAGTACTCTGGACTGGATAATTAATTCCTCTTCAGCAAGTGGGAAAGGTTCCACAGTCCACTTTCTTGGTCAGGACTGTATATTCTCAGCTAATACAGAAGAGAAAACTGGATGTCCTCCATCTGTAGTCAAAATGATAAAAAGTAGTCTGCCACTGCACAGCTAGAGCTACTGATGCGGGCCAGTGCTAAATGTCATTTATCACCTCTTGGAATTGGAGTCTTCGCAGAGAATCCTAAAGAGGAGGACATGCATTTGGAATAAAGTTTTTCTTTCCCATCAACTGCTACTATTTCACATGAAACAAAAACAACAAAAACAAAGAAAGTTTAGTTTGTAGTCTGCAATACTTTGTGTCCTGAAAATTGGCTTAAATAAACTGCTGCTGCTATAAGATTGATTTCTGTAGAATCATAGAATAGTTTGGATTGGAACGGACCTTAAAGGGTCATCAAGTTTCAACCCTGTTTGCCATGGGCAGGAGCACTTTTCACTAGATCAGGCTGCTCTGCATCAGTAGAAAATGTAGTTTGTTATTTAAAGTCTGCTTTTAAGTTCCCAAGCTCAAGCTAAGCAATGCTAATGCTTCATCTTTATTGACTGTTTTTGTATTAGCTTTTAAAATATTTCAAAGAAAAAGGTTAAATATCGAGGAAAAGCAAAAAATCTTTAAAATCTTAAAAATATCCACAACATACATTATTCCCTGTTGTATGTTACTGTGTACTAAGGATACACTATCTCAATTTCAATTATACTCAGATATACTATATTAAAATATATATATACACTATATAGCTATTACATATATATATATGTATGCACTATATAAAAATATACTTTTCTGTACACAAAAGTATAGAAATTGCTGGATCTCAGGTTACCTATGCAATCTTGCTTTCTTTCCTTGAGTGCATGATAATCTTTAATTTACAGGACCAGTTTCCATGTTGTTTATGGGAGCCCTTCCTCACCCAGTCAGCACTGGAGGCTGGAATTTAAACTGAAGGACCAACAATTTAGGCAGAAAATTTGGAGAAGCAGCATTACAGTAGTAATGATAGTTTAACACAAGAATTAGTTCACTGGAGAGAATTCTGGTTTTAGGTTAGACAAACATCTGTGGGACATGAACTGTGCCCAGACAGCTTGGGGAAGGATCTCAAGCTCCCTTCCAGCCCTGACCTTTGTAGTTCCAGGTTTACATGAGCAGCAGGTCTGAGAGAGGATGAGGCATATTTTGACATATTTGAAATATGTGATCAGACATCCCTGGAGGTCGTGTGTCCCTGCATTCACAGCCAGGTAGAAACATGATATGAGTACCTGGTGACTAGAAGTAGCGTGGTACTGAGCCATGGTAGCACCTGCAAGGGTGTCCCTGCCTGGTCTGCAGGTTTGCTTAAGGAGATGAGAAGGTGGGTGGGAGTGAAGAAGAGGAATGAAGGAAGAATGGGAGAGAGGCTCATGATTAAAGGAATAGCTTTACCTATGAAAATATATATTTACCCCTGTTTTTGCCACAAAAAACTTGGATCATGCATGGTAAGTTATTTAATTAACTGCCTCCTAAACAGTCACTAATTGTATGTTACCGACAATCTCTGTATTTGACTGGAGTCTTGAGTCTGATTTATACAAGTGCTGAGCACACAGTGCTGAAAATTAGATCAACAGAAATGGAGTTTGGAACTCAAGCACTTGGGAAATCGAGCAATAGGTGCTGTAACTGAGTGACTGGTACCTTTCCAACCTCTAGCCTGTGTGTCTCAGGTCACCTACACTAAAGCAGTGATTATAAAATGCCAGAAGTCACAGGGTATGGTGAAAATTAATTGACATTTGTAAAGCACTTTTGAGCATCCTGAATATGATGATATTAATCATCCCATCTTCAGAGCAGGATTTGAAAAGAGTTTAGGAGAGAGGTTTGGGGCCACGAAATGAGGCGAGAATAAAATACTGACTACACGGTAACTAATGATAACACGGTGCTGAGTATGTGACAACATGCTGCACAGTTGAGGATCCATCTGTGCTGTGAAGGACAACTCTGAGAAAATAGCATAAAATCATTCAATGACATACTGTTCCATAATGCAGAGGCATGATAATTCTTTTATTTTGTGAGTTGGTATTTCTTGTCTGCATTGCCTTGCCAGCAATCTTCCAGTATAGATCTCGGAGTGAATTTCCTCTTCATATGCAGTTTGATAAAATATGAAAAGCTCGATGAGGGCTGGAATCTCTATGTTCATCTGGCACTTTGATACACTGGTGGCCCTATCAACCTGCAACAGTGTGTGAATCCTGATTCAGAGCAGAGAGAGGTTACTTACCTGGCTGGAGCAGCAGGTAGCAGTCACTAGAGAGGATCTTGTTCGGTGCCCCTGTGCTCAGGTTATTTTCAGGGCAGAGGTGTGTGCACCATGTTGTTAGGCCCAGGGAGGGTGGGTTTTAGAGATTATGCCTCACCAAATCTCCTGAGCATGTGCAGACTACAGCTTTTCAGAAGCTTTTAACTGGGCCAAATGTAGGTGGATTTTTGTGAAGGAGGGAAAAGATTATTCCTAAGAGGAAAACTCTCTTCTTTGCCCTGGGAAATGCCAAGTGCTTGTCTCAGATCATAGGAAAGCTAGAGAATTTTAAAAAAATTTAAAATCCCAGTTAATTAAAAATTACTAAAGAGCTATGTTTTCCTAGCATTTTTCTTGTTGGCAACATGAAAAATACTAATCCATTACTATGATTGCGAGAATAATGTCACATGGACTCCTACACTTCAAATATGACTTGAACTTTCCTTTCCATTTGGAAGATTACAATTCTCTGATTTCTTACAGCAGATCTTGTTTCTTAACTGCATGGAGTAAAGCACCTTGATGCTTTTCAGAGCTGGGCTTGCTTCAGTGTAATAATGCATGAATCATCCACTTTAATTCTCTCTTTAAATAAAAAGGCAGAACTTTTTTACCTTCCGCACTGGAGCAGGTTTTGCTTGCTCCACTGTCTTCAGGTCCCCTCTTGTTCCTCAGTGTTGAAATAGAGCATTACAGCAGCAGGTGGTTTGGAGAAGGTCAGCACTGTGTAAACATGCTCCTGGGTACTCTGCCCTGTAACCTACATCGTGAGAGAGGAGCATTTCCCATTCAGCTGCTGTGACAGTGTTTTCCTGCTCACACCGGGCAGTACTCGTGCAGATTGTCCAGACAGTGCACTGTAGCTCTCTGCTCCTGCTGGTGGAGCTCCAAGAGAGTGTGGAATGGTGAACCTGGACACCAATGTTTGTAGCTGGTATTTGAGCAAGGGATGTGATGTGATGGGGTGTGCATGAGAGTAGGTGTTTCCAAACAGACACGCGATGCCTGGCTGTGGGCGGTTTGGTGGCTGATCCTGGTAAAACGTGTACCAGGAGGAGCTGTTAATTTATTAGGTAGAGTTTATGTATCAATTCAGTGTGGTATTTGCACACTGACTGATATAAGGTTACAGTTCAGTGCAGGTAACGAGAAAAGCAGGTAAAATATTGGTATTCTGATGCTTTCATGCATTCCAGGAATTGGTATTTAGCTTATGTCTGGTATCTGGTGCTTCAAGTTAAAATGAATGTTCTGCAAAACCTATAAAAATTGCAACAAAGTGTCTGTACTGTGGAAATGGACACGCATTTCTTTTTCCCAGCAAGAGATGTTGCTAGTGTTCAAATCGCTTTCACTGCTCAGAGCAGCTGCTCAGAAGTGGTGAGAATGTATTTCATCTTACAAATAGCTAGTCCTAAATCATGGCTTTATTTGGGCCTTGGCAAGAAGTAGCTCACTGTTTTATCTCTAGAAGAGGGTATATATTACACAAGGAGGTTTTGGAGAGGAAATTTGCCACTAGTTCATGTAAATAGTGAACTATTTTTCCTTCTACATGGGCTCTGCACTTCGGGTAGGAAATCTCTGAATTTCATCCACATTAACCTCTACTGCAGGAATTGTTCCGTAAATTTTTTAGTGTGAGCCATTCAAATGCACTTATAAATGTGTGATTTGAAGTCAGCAATATGCTGTTCTTCTTATGCTGCATTTTTCTTTCTCTGTCCAGGAACCCAGTGGTAACCACACTCCTCCTCAGTTGTCTCCATCACTTAGCCAAAGCACTTTCACTACTGGTGGCTCCCTGGACGTTCCCCACATTATCATGCAGGGCGATGCAAGGAGAAGAAGAAATGAAAACTATTTTGATGATATTCCACGGTCAAAGCTGGAGAGGCAGATGGCACAGGTAGGACTAAAACCAGTACTGTTAAAAGGCTGGGCCTTGCTGCTTTTGGTTACAGGACTAATCCTGACCATAGCAGTAGGTTGTATGTGAAGGCCGAGTTGTAAATAATGAAGGTTGACAATTTTTCCAAGCTGTCTGTTCCAGCTCTCTATATTTCAAATAGTATAAATTGGTGTGTTGGTGTATAATTTCTCCTGAGAGGCAGAGGTTTGGGGGTGTTTAGATGCCTGGAGGCTGAGGTGAAGGTGCCTTCTGTGCACCAGAGTGTGCAGTCTTCCCCCACCAAGAACTCTGCCTCTCATTTGTGTAATAAGGTGCGGATTCCTCACATTCTGAGGAATAAGCTGGCATCAGTTCACTGCTGGAAACTCAGAGGACTTGAAGGGTGATGATTGCTGCATTTATTAACGTGAAGGGTCAGCATTCTGCCAAATTGTGATCTGAGGATATATTTTAATTATTTAAAAAAAAAGATTTAACTATGCAAAAATTCATTTGAACAGCACTAGACTCAACTGGATGTTAAATCAAACTGTTCATGAAAGAAAGCTTAAAGTAGCCTCCATCTCTAAATTTTTTTCACCCAACCACTGAAAGAGTACTGATAATTTTAAATTAAGCATACACTGAGCAGAGTGATGCCACAGAACCATAGAACTGTGTAGGATGGAAAAGATCCTTAAGGTCTTCGACTCCAATCCTTAACTCAGCACTTCCATGGTCACCACTAAACCATGTCCCAAAGGGCCACACCTGCGTGTTTTTTGAACACTTCCAGGGATGATGATTGAACCGCTTCCCTGGACAGCTCACTCCAATGCTTGACCACCCTTTCAGTGAAGAAATTTTTCCTAATATTCAATCTAAAGCACAGTACATTATGCATGGACAGCCTGTTGGTGAAAATGCTTTAGAATGAACTCAACTGGTTTTTGGTGATACCTATGATGATGAAAGACAGCCAGGTCTTAAGCTGCATGCTGGAAATAGGGCTTTGATTTGCTGTCAGAAGCAGATGGGCAGCCAGGGCAGTTCCTGGAGAGACTCGTTCCACGAAGGAGCAGGTTGCTGCATGCTTCCCTGCATGAGGCTTCCCAGCAGTGTCTCTGCCTGCCACAACTGAAAATAGAGCCTCTGTCCAAAATTCAGCCTCAAAATGGAAACAGCTATGCAAATAACTGTATTATAATGAACAAAAGGCTGCAATCTGTCAGCTAATTACATGAACAAAAAGTAATTAAATAAACAAACAAAACAAGGTGCTGCCATTACCTGGGAACACAGAAACAAATTGAATTCCATTTGTTCAGAGGACATTTCTAGGAAAGTGTAATTGCATTTGGTTGGGTGGGGCTGTTGCCTTGCCCTTTTTAAATCTAATTTTCTGGTATATAATCTTCTTGTACAGAATTAAGGAGAAAGTTGCTGAATGAATGAGCTGGTTTTCAAACCAAGGTCTGCTGGGCTTCTATGGCAAGAATAAGGTTGAGCTCAAGTCCAGTGAAGAACAGACAAGTTCTTAACATGAAAATATTTCTTGAAGGTCATGAAATTTGAGTC
Organism: Oriolus oriolus; assembly: GCA_013400235.1. Taxonomy (NCBI): domain Eukaryota; kingdom Metazoa; phylum Chordata; class Aves; order Passeriformes; family Corvidae; genus Oriolus; species Oriolus oriolus. The sequence continues at coordinate 496,596 of VXBT01003351.1, read as the reverse complement.
TTTGAGCATAAAATGCACACTTGCTCGTGGCTGAGTAGACTGGTTTGTCTGATTAGTGCATTTTATCACTTCGTTCACAAATCCCTACACTCACTACCTCTTTTAGTCACTAACGTTGAAGAAAAAAAAATAGAACAAATCAAAACAACAAAAAACCCCTGTGCTAACAATTCTTTCTGACTCCGTTTCACTCCTTTCTTTTACTGATATTCCCGAGAGGTATGGCATACTCTCATAAATGACACCTGGAGATTTTCTTTGTGCTGTTGAATACTGCATTTCCAGAAGGACTGTGATACATTGTATGCCCAAAGAGAAAACTGAGCTGTTATTTCTTATACCACTCCAAACTCCTGCAGAACCAATTAAGTGCTTAAGGGATATTTTTTTGTTGTTGGGTTTTTTCGGGGTTTTTTTGTTTGGTTGGTTGAGGGGGTTTTTTTGCTAGTGTGGTTTTGGGGGGATTTTTTCGTTGGTGGTTTTTTTTGGTTGGGTTTTTGTTGTTGTTGTGGGAGCATGTACCCATTGAATGGATGACTTCAGTGCCTTCTCTCTAACTTTAACCATGGAATATAGCTGTCATCCTTTGGGACTCTGAAGCGGAAAATGGATTCAGATGAAATCCATAAAACAGTGGTTTGTGTTGTTCCCTGAACTCCAATCTGTTTGAAGTCTTTTTCAGCTCTGCCCCCAAATTCTGCATTCCTGATGTATGTAAAATTCCCTTTGACTTTAATGGGAAAGTCAATGACTCCCTCTGGTGATCATTCTCAATAAATTGGACTCACCCCATTAAGAGGCTAATCAGGGATTTCTTCAACCATTCTAGCCCAAAAATAGATTCTTAAATTTATTTTGTGCAATATCTGCTCTGCCAAAATGAACTATATTTCCTTCAGTCTTTTCCCCCAAAGCCCCTTTTACATTAAAAGTAAAATAATTGTTTCTGCAAAATAAAGGAGATCCAAATGATTCTTAAGATGAGCCTTCTGCTCTGTATATTGTGGGAGTTTTGGGGTTTTTCTTTTGTCTAGCAACTTTCTCCTTGCCGTTTGCTGGTTCCTTTGGCTTGTGTCAGATCAACAGCATCTTCTGAACTGATACCAGTCCAGCTTCCCAGCTAGAATACTTCTCACATACAGAATGCTCTAGAGGGATTATTTGAATTGCTTTGAGGACGTTCTTCTGTCTTAACCCTTTCTTTGCTAGGCTGTTTGCATGCTGCTGTATGAATCTGCATGTTTACTGGATGCTGTAGTACAAAAATGTGCACAAAAACATCTTGGATGCTGTGATGTTTTGAAAGTGTTTTAGGTGTGTTCTTGATGATGAGATTAATGGGCATTTTTATGGCCTTGAAGAGAGAGGCCAACACAGTATTGCAAACTTATTTATTGTATTGCTTTCATGAACTTGATTTTATTTGAAAAATGTTAGACTATTTAAAATCTAAAGTCTGAAGATATTTTGAAACTGGATGTTTCCATCTTTACTATGGCCTGTGTTTTCACTAAACTGGTACAGGGAGTCGTCAAGCATGTTGGTCTTTGCGTTAATCAACCAGTCTTTCTTAAACAATGAGCACAGCAGCTTAAATCTCTTTTCCTTTGATGTGCTAGATGGGTTTAAACAGTTCTCTAAACCATAATCAAATCTGCTTGTAAGTAATACAACTCTTTGTTTCCTGGAGGAAGCACTGATTTAAATTTACTTAATGTGGGTGGTTTTGTCTCAAGGCCAGCATGTACCTTCATTCGCAGTTCCCTAGCAGACTGTTTGTGACCTAAGGGGAAAATCGTAATATAAACAATGAGTCTAACCAATTTAGATTCCCCAGTGGAGTAGGTTTGGTCATCCAACCCCTCATTGATCATCCAGCTCTGAAGGTCTGTGATGTCTGGTAGTATAAATCATAACTGCCAAAATGGTAATACAGAAGGTTGTGAGATGGTTTGTTTTCCAAAAAAAAGGAGAAAAAAAATCGAGAAAGAAATGAGTAGTCTGAGTCATCATTGAGTGTGGATGTTGAATTTTGAGCCTGCAAACTGTAGGTTAGTATGATCAAATTAAAGTAGTTTAAAATAGCTGAGGTTGTTCTTAAGATTGCCTGAACCTTTAAAATAGAACTGAAATCATGCAGGCAAAGCTTGAGTACTTTGGAAGCAAAACTGGTAGGAGGAAGAGCCCCATTAAAAGGATTGGGCTCTTCATTCACCCCTGCAATAGTTGCAGGGAAGAACTTTGGAAGTCAAAAGGAATCATAGCTAAGTTCATTAAAATGCATCAGTTAAAACGTCACCTTTTTAGGTTTTGCAATTCTCCAGGCAAGAGAGAAGCTTTAGGTACTAGCTGCAAGCACATTCCAGACTGCCAGCCCCGAGGCTGCGGCTATTTTTTGCGCCAGCCAGTGACATGTGGTGCTTTTAGCCACCTTGGTCCATAAGACCTCTTGCTGTGGTGTTCAGAGCTCTGCACCCTGCCCTGAGGAGCGAGGGCCAAAAACATCTTTCCCGTGGCAGGCATGCAGGGAGGTGCAGGAAGTACCCCTGCCCAGACCACTCCTTGCAGAAGGAGAGCCGGCACAGGCTTCCCCCTGATGCTGTCACACGCCCTCCCCATGGCGCTGAACCTGCGGCGCAGCCCAAGCTGGGAGAGGTCTGTCATTTTCGGGGGTGGTGGGCGAGAGCCTCTCCGGGGCTCTGGGGACAGCTCCAGCCTGTGTCTGCATCTGGGAGGACAAACTGGTAGTGAGTCAGAGTTAGCCTTCCAGTAGGACAAACCTAGTCATGGCTCGTATGGCGGCACCCCACTGAGCTGTGATGGAAGGAAGAGATCTTTTAAGATCTGAGAGAGTTGAAAAAATTATTCACAAAGGCTGACAGGAGAAGTTCTTTCCCAGAGTTGCTGAACCCAGACTTAATTTTGAAAGCCTTTTTGGGTTCTTCAGTCACATAGTCTGAGGGCTCTTGCTTTTTTTTAGTTCCTTTTTTTAAATTTTTAAAAAAATTTTTTCCTAAACCACAAGATAGCTTAAATGTAAGGTCGCTGTAATGACTACACAGTAAGTTTGAGGTAAATCTGTCCTGATTGTTGGGATTCTGCCTTTTAACATTCTTTTGTAAGATACAATAACTTGTTGCTAGGTCAGGATTGATATACAGGGGACAATCATTTAAATGGATTTAGTTCAGTGGATCCTTTACCTACAAAAGAGGAGAACTGTAAACATAAAAACAAAAGACAGAATGAGCAAAGGGAGGTTTCTATTAAAATTGTGAAATAATTTTGCTTCTTGCTGAAATAATACCTTCAACTCAGCAATATCTTCCAAATACTTCACAGATACTAATGCATTTGTATTTCCAGTGTAGTCTTGGGCTGTGTGGTTTAAAATCATGTTTTCCATTTTTCAGCTAGGAAAACTGATATACAGGGATGTTGCAGGTTGAGTAAGATGACGTAGAAAGTTTGAAGGAGCCAAAAAGAGAGAAGTCATCTTTAGTTTTGTAACTCTAAACCACAGTATGACATTTTTTTATTTACTTGTTTTGTGTTTGTTTTCCCATCTCCTCTGCTTTTGAAGGATTTAAAGATTACTGTGAATGAAGAAAAATATACCCAAGAGAATATTGCTGTGTAAAATGAGATTATCTAGGCAGCAATGAAGAAGGTTTTTTTATCAGTGGTTGAAATTACTCGTGAAGTAAGAGAATTCTTTACTAGTTGATTTATGAAGCAATAAATACAAAAATATGGTTGTCAGGATTCATTCTCTTGTTACTTCTTAGGCTTCTTATTTCCATGTTTTATAAGCATAAAATAGTTTATTTTGTGAGGATAAATAGCTATCTTTAAAAAAAGGTCAAATACAAACAAAATACTCTAAGGTTCATATTTTAGGTGCATTATATTTTTAATATGGAAAGGTGACTGAACTGTGACGACCTTCAATTTAACATCAAAAGAAAAATGCTTCAGTAAATCTATTGCATGGTACAGGTATTGCTGGCAGTTGTCTTTGTAATTTACATAGATGCAAATGCCATAGACGGCTGTATCTGGATCTGTAAATTTCAGCTCATTTTCATCCATAGATCCCTTGAGATTTGTGTATTTCAGAGAATCACAGAACCACCACTGGGGTGGAAAGCAGCTGAAAGATCATCTAGTTCCAACCTCCCAGCTCTGAGTAGGGACACCTCCCACTAGAGCAGGTTTCTCAAAGCCCCATCCAACATGGCCTTGAACACTTCCATGCATGGGGTATCCAGCACTTCTCTGGGCAATGGACAAGTAAACTGATAAAGACATTATAAGAAATCTACTTAATTTCTGCCTGAATAGAGAGAGAGAATTTTTTCAAGCATGTTACAGAAGTTAATATTTTAGAACTGAAGTCATGTAAGGTGGATCATACCTACAAGCTGCTTCAGCAAATGGAATTAAGAAAGCCACTTCTATACTCACTATTAATGGTCCAAACTTTAGCCATAAATACTGCACCAAGAAAAGGAAAGATGTTCTTCATTAATTTTCCATTTTTCACACTCAGTCTTGTGAACTAGAAGGTCTACGTTGAAAAGATTGTATGAAAACTGAATTTTAAAATCTAACATTTACATTTTTGATCTGCTGGAAGAAAGCTATGCTTAGAGTTTGGGGGCAGTTTTCTGGAAGAGCATTTTTATTGTTTGGGGGTATTTTTTGGCAGAAAGGTAGATACCTATACCCAGTGTTTAGGGATTAAAGTCTCATAATCTTCATTGGTGTTTGTCCAGAAGTTTGTATCCTCTCTGCAAGGCTAAGAGGCTGGGGTATACTGATAACTGGCAGCACCAGCAGAAGGGATATTGTCAATGAGAAGAAGCTGGGAAAGGCAGCAGAAGATCAGGAGTCACCAACAACCTCGACTCAGACCAGCTCAGGGCTGAACAAACCGTTTTCCTACCCAGAGCCATGCCCTAGTGTTTTCTAGACTTCTGTTTGTTGTTGTCACTCTCTCCTGGATTCCCTCCTCGCACTGCAGCGGCTAAAGCTGAACGCCACCCCATATGAGACCTCACTGGTGGCTGCCCCATATGGCATAAAAGTTTCTTCCCTTGCTACTTTTATTAAATACCTGAGATTTTTTATATAGGAGAAGGAAATTCAGCAAAGGGCCACCAAGATGGTTGGGAGCTAAAGCAGTTGGCCTCCAAGGAGACTCTGGACAACCAGGGCTGGCTGGAGAAGAGGTGGCTTTGGGTATTAAAACTGAAAAGGAGATACTGGACGCCAAGAGAAACTTTCTCCCCAGGCAAGCAGGGGGACAGGTTGTTCAGTGTCTGTCCAGTCTCTGTCCTTGAGGTTTTCAAGACCTGACAGGATGAAGCCCTGAGCAATCTGGTCTCATCTCACAGCTGCTCCTGCTTTGAGCTGGAGTTGGAGTGGAGATTTCCTGAGCTTCCTTGCAGTATGAATTATCCTGAGATTTATATCCTTATTCTTTTGAAAGACTGCTCTATCTAATTTGAAGTATACTGAAACTTTCAGATCTTTTTTGACCTCCCCCAACCTAAATCACTTTGCTAATTTATTTGCTATTTTATTTTCATGTGTAATCCTACTAAATTTCATCTGACTGATCTGTAGTTCATCAGATGTGTTTTCAGTTCTTACCCCATTCTGAAAAGTCCCTCACTTTTGGATCCTCCTTAGAGAGCATTGGCATTCCTCCAAGCCGCAGCATGGAGCAGGTCCTTGCAGATTGCCTCAACATGTTCAGTCCATTTGTGCTTAAATACCAATAATCATTCTCAAAACATGCTGCATCAGGTTCACACAGTGTCCAAGCCCTGCTGTACTTCTCCTTGCTGCTGCTGATTTAATCGGCCAGTTTTCCTACACAGGAAGGAAATTTGATCTGAGATGATTCATACTGGAGAACCTCATTATGAACATCTTGAATTTTTCTTGGCGCATAGGAACTGTCTCGGTAGCACATGGCAGGCAATATTACACTTTTTCTTTGTTATTCTGAATAACATATGCAGAGATATAAATATATACATGCATACATATATTCCTGAGTGTTTCTTTCAGATGGCCAGGAGTGATATCAGAAGGTCGTGAGAACCACATTTTTAAACATTTCTAGTCACTTACTGGTCCCTGCAGTTAGGCTGGCTGTAAATTTCTGAACCTTCCTTTTCTCCCATCTTAAATATTCTTTTAGCCCTACTTTGGTTCTTTAGTATCTTCTATGACTTTTCAAGGATAATTGCTCCTAATTTAGGTAAATCTTTAATATCTCCTAACATGCCATTGAATGAAACTCATTGATGTAACTGTAATGAATACATCTGGACTGCCTTCCACCCAGCTCCTGCTCCTCCTGCATGTGCTGTCCAGGTATTCTTTTCTGTCACTTTCCTCCTTTCCTCTCCTTAGAAAGCATATGATTTCTGTGATCAGTCTTACGGTTACTTACTTTCTTCAGATTATTAACCAAGTTTTCCTAGTCTATAAGGAGGAAGCCTAAAGTTTTCCTTGGATAATTCTTTTCACCCTTCCTTTGCCCCTCCTCTCTGTAAGAGTTGTGTTCCTCCATGACTGGACAGGGAAACCTTTTATGCATGGGACACCAGAAAAAGGATATGATAGCAGAGTCTTGCTGTGACATTACTTTTAAGCATTTATGTTTTGGGGAGTATTAAGATAACGGCATGTTTGATACTAGTCAGACAATAGATGATGCCATTATTTTGCTCCTCTTTACCGTATTACTTAGGAAAATGTTCTTCATTAAACTCTTTCACAGAACCTCTGTTTCAGTGGTATTGGGTGCCCAAGTGTATTTGTGTTTATTTTGGTGGAAGTGTATGTACAGATTGAATTCACTGGCTTTTTTTTTGAGAACATATGTTTTGGGAGCTGAAAATTGTGAGTGTTTGAAGTCTAATCCCCATTCTTCCTTCTACTGCCTATTTTTTGGCCTCAGATAATCACTTAACCTTTTTCCGTGCCTTGGCTCCTTCCTCTCCCTCACAGGGATATGCAACTTTAAGTACTTCTCCTGGGCATTTCATAATTCATTAAAAAAATCAAGTACTTTGATGATATAAAATATGTATATAGTAAATGCTAAATATTTTTACAATGGTGCAAGGAAAAGGTTGATTTCTGAATTTGAATTCATTACCATCCATAAAATGTTCCATCTACACTGCATTTCAGTACCTTAGTCATTCAAATATTAATGAATGCAAAACTGAGTAATGAGTTTTGCACTGGCTGCCCTTCTGACTGGGCATTCATGAAGTCGTGGGAAATTCTCAGTATCTGCTGATCTGCTTGATTTATTGTTGTTTATATATTAAGATGATTTCACTTAAGCCTAGATCCTTCAAACCTTTAATTCTGGAGGTAGGTCTGTTTGATGGGGGGAAGTTCACTTGAACAGTTCTCGAAGCAAAAACTTGGACCCAAAACTTGTCTCTCATACATGAGTGCTCCAAACATCTACATTTAGGCACTCTTCTTTCCCCCGTTTATAAAAGGGGTTGAAGACATCCTGTGGTCTGCTGCTGCTTTAACCTGTGAAAGACAAAGGTGAACTGCAAACATGTGAGTTCCCCCAGTCAGAAAAGGGCATCAAATTGAGAGTTCCCAGTTCCTTGGGGGAGTGCCCTAACTGCTGTGCTTCCATTTGGGAGAAGATGAATTGTGGGGAGGGAGGGGCAGGATGGGGTACCATTGACAAGTGTAAGAGAGAATTAACTGCGTGCCCTCTTTTTAAGTGGAGCAGCTTGAAGCCTGCGCGCACACGTGTCTGAGCTAGCACCGGGGCAGCTGAAGGATGTGCCCGATGTACCGACACCTTTAGGTGCCGCAGCACACGGGGCCATGGTGGCAGCGGTGCTGTCGGTGCTGCAGCCCCGCTGGGAGAGCCCTGCGTGCCCTCTGCTGTGCAGGAACGGGCTCCGGGTCACAACTGAGATGGCTGAGGCCCCACACCAGTCCCTAAAGGCAGGTCCTCGAGAGGGGCAGGATTTAAGGGCACACTTTTGTCTCAAGAATATCAAGATGCTGAGAAGCGGCTGCACGATGTGGCAGCATCATGGTAACTGCTTGCCAGTGCTGGGGAGAAATCAAACATCTGCCAGCATGCAGTGCCCTGCTGTATCCCTTACTGCCTTCAGTACCTCGGTGTGTACAAATAGCAGTGCAAGAGGTTTTCTTGATTACCTTGGTTTCCAGATGTTTGGGCATGCTGCACTAGGATGGAAATGCCTTCTCTTTGCTCTTCTCTTGAAAAGCAGAGGCACAACCTTCTGCCATGGATTCCTGTTCAGGAATCTTTCCCTCCTCAGGCAAACAGATACAGGCATCATAGCAATGGGCATGGGCAGAACATCCAGGAGTCAGTTTGCTTGACATACACAGAAAAAGGTCATTGGTAACCACCGGTGCAACGTCCTAAGGATGGCACAGCAGAAGTAGTTGCAGCAGTGTTTGCTGCTGGCCTTGCACTAGGACTATGTGTTCATCACATGGAGGAGGACTAGTTTGTAGCAAGTTGCAGGGGACAAGGTAGAAGGCTGAACAAAGTCAAAGTTTCAATTAGCTAATGCTCTCAAAATGTAGAGCCCTGCACATCATGAAGGAGAAGCGAAGAACTTCAAAAACAAGATGAGGGAGGTGGAATTAACCACATGTGTGGACATTTTAAAATTACTGAAGCTAGAGGAAGGGATATGTGCTCATGCATTTCAGATGATGAAGGAAATAAGGGACAATTAACAACATTAGACAGCCACCAGGCTGCCTGGCAGTGCTCTATAGTCAGTCCAGAGGATGCCAGGCTTCCCTGACAGTAACCAGACGTGGTAACTTATTCCATCACCAGCCAGGCAGCCAGGTTGCAGGCTACAAAAGGTAAGAGCAAGAGTCATATTTTAAGAAGAGTTGCACTTCTTTGGGTTGATTTGAGCATTGGTGCTAAATTCCTGCTGCTGCTGCTGCTGACAAAAACCAGCAATGCACATTCTTGATGTTGTTAAATTACTGATATATTAATTGCTATCTCTTCTGGATGCTGCAGTTGCATTTTTCATGTCTGTTTATTGCCTTTTGTTGCTGCCTGCTGAAGATAGCGTGGGCAGATCCTACGTCTGATGCTTTGTTTTAGTTGCCTGGCTACTGTAAAACGTTATCTTAGCTTTTGCTGAGGTGCCACAGATGCTTTATTGATGATTGTCCAAACAAGGAAATATATAAAAGATGCTGGTGAATGCTGTGCTTGCCTAGTTCTGCTGCTTTTGCTAGAGATGCTACAATATGCTTACCTTGCTTCGCTACTACAGATTCTCTGTACAATAATGTAGAGGGTAGACTGAAACCTTTCATTTACACATTGGGGTCATGGTCAATGCCGAAGGTAATATTATCTGTATGCAAAGGCGCTGTTGTTGGAACGAGATGGTGGGCAGCTGCTTCACTAAATTGCAATGCATTCATTTCTGGTAATTGTTATAAAGAAAATGTATTTTTCCTGTTGATTGTGTTGCCAGATTTTTCCCTTCCTTTCTCCCTGTGAACATCTCCAACAGAGAGGGATTTAAGGCTCAAAACTTACTTGGGATGTTGACTTCAGACTTCTTCCCTGCCAAAAACTGAAAGTAACCAATATTTCTTCTGCTCTAGGCAGTTTCTATTTATGCTTGCATAACTTTATCTCTTTACATCACAAGCACTTCTGACTAAATTGTTTTCTTGTACTCACAGTCTGAAACCTCTTCTAAAGTCTCTGAATAAGCTATGTTTCTTTTCAGTCAGTCCAAAAATATTTTGTCAGCAAATAAATAAAAAAAATTACTTTTAACAACTGTTTTACTTCCTTCTTTAGTATTATTGCAAGCCTTTTCTTAATTATTCTTGCCTTTTGGCAGTTGCAGTGCATTAATATTTACAAGATGAGATACAGTTTTCTGTTTATATTAGCAGTCTTCGGTCTGTGAGATCTGGACCAACCAGAATGCAGGATATCCTTTCTCATCGATTCATCAGGTTCATAATGTAAGATACAGTGATAAATGGCTATGTTGTCACTCTATGGATGTACAGTCTGTTGCCTTGGTGTTCTCTACGAGTGTCATGTCGCTGAAATGACAAAAGCAGTCCGTACCTTGTCCGCCGTGTGCGGGGACCGTGTGTGCGCGCATTCGTCTATCGTGCCGTGTGGTTCGCGTGTGTCGGCTCCATGGTGTGCGTGCCTACAGGACGGGGGGGCACTGCCAGCAGCCGTCTCGCCCAGGGGGAGCTTTGAATTCTGTTCCTGATGTTTCTGTTCACTCACTCTTCCAAAGCGGGAAACCGTGTAAACAGCTCGGTTTGCACAGTTTCGCCCCCGCAGTGTGTTGTGCTGCCCTCTCTGTGTTGGTCTGTAGGCTTTGCCCAGCTGTGGTTACACACTGCCTTTGCAGAGGCACTCTGGGGGAGTTGGAGGTAATGCTGATGGTGCCCTGAATTTTTGTCACTTCTGTGGCAGTCACAAACGCTGTGCACGTGAGAGCAAACCTGGTGATCCGTACTGCAGTGTGCTAAGGACGACAGCCAGTTGTTCAGCAGAGTATTTGGGAGCAGCTATAGATGTCTCCTAGTTCTGTCATGCCTCCTTGGAACATTTCTGCCAGAGAGGGGCCATTTTGGCTACCGAGCTTTAGAAGTTTTTTAAATCTAAGTACACCGTGAATGTGTTTCCATTCTTTCAAAAGCCAGACATGTAAGGAGCTAAAAAAATTTCTCTTCCTGGAGGAATTAAAACATAAGCAAATAATGAGGATTCAACTGATCTGAAGAACATTTAAAATTTTTACAGGGAGAAGATTATAAATTTTTCAGCCAGAACTGTTGTATCCATGTGTGCTCCAATTTGTTGTTGTCATGGTGACTAATACATGTTACCATAGCCAGGCATGAGGCTTAACAGGTGAAAAGTTATAAGATGCAGTCCTTGTTAAAAATAACTACATTCAAACCACTCAAAACCAGGCCTTCTTGATTTTTTCTTCCTTTTAGCATGGAGTCTTTTTAACTTGACATTTTTATAAAAAGATGAGGGAGGTGTTAGATTTTTATAGAAGATTTATTGAGGTTACTTATCTGCTACTATCTCTGCATCCAGGTGCCTTCAATACAAGTCAAATACACTTCTCAGAGAATGAGATGAGACAGGAAAATGTGCAGCAATTGTAGAAAAAATAATAGCTGTCTTCTGCTTCTGTAGTTCATTTGACATCAAGCGTCCAACCCTTTCTAGAGCGCTGAGAAGTGCATATCTGCCCATCTTCGGGGTTAGAAAACACTGCAAGAGCACAACATATTGGTCTCTAAGGCTATTAAAAGTTATCATTGTAAAAGGATTGAATCTTTACCACTCTGGCACCTGCCTTGAGGCCATTTTCTGATTATGAATTCTTTATCTGCAAAGTGCAGAGCAAAAAAATATTTTTGAAATTAACAGAGGCCAAAGAGAGGAAAGGTGCTGGTTAAAGTCATAGGGAGGTTAGAATACTAAAACACAGGCAGTACAGCGAAAACCATGTGATAAATTGCACAGCTGTCTGATGAGCTGTAAAGTTAGATGAGGAAGAAATTATCTCTTGCCTTTCTACTTCATCAGAGAGATAAATATCTCCATCCGTATATTGTGTCATAAAAAATACATAAGCTTAAATGTTTGATTATTTCTTATAATTGCAAATTAAATATTCAAACCAGAAAATCCTTATCCTATCATATCTATTTTTAAAACTTAAATCAAACATTATAGTTGGTCTTGCACGGCAATTTATGAACATTTCTGTACTGCTTGAAAAGTGTATTAGGTGCTTATGAAGGACCTGAATCTCAATACATCACCCATGAATTGTTCCACATCAACTCCTTGGATTCAGGACTACTAGTAATTCATATTTTTCTACCCTGACTTGAGCCCTGTGGTTTCAAGTCTTCTCTAGGTCAAGGATGGTCCTATTTTGTATTTTACCTGATGTTAGCTGTCATCATCACATCCTAAATCTCAGAATTTCAGTGTCTTGACTAGAGCCAGTCAGCTGAGGAGCTCCCTTTCTTCCTGTTGAGGTTTTTAGACACGGATTTATGAATCTATTTAGCTGTCTAAATCTTGTTTAAAAGCTTTTCTTCCCTAAAAAAAAAAAAAAAACGGGGAAGGAAATTGTGTGGAGGATATATAACAGGAATTACACTTCTAAACATCTTCATGGATCTGGGTTTTGGAGACTACCCTCTTATAACTCAGTCTAAATAGGTTATGAATACTAACAGTAGTACTGTTTAAAAGTCTAAGGAGTTTGGTAAGAAACAAAAGGAAAGGAAACCAGGAGCCACTTCTGCTGAATATTTAAAAAACACTTATGATACAGATGTAAAAGAAAATTTTGGCTATGTATAATGTCTTCTCCATCTGTCATAATAATCTATACCTATGTGTTTAATTTCATGCAACTTTTCTTAGTAGCTGCTCCCTCTACAAGACACACTGAAATACATGAAAGGCCTCCAGGGGCAGTGGTCTGTCAGGAGCAGCAGAAATCCTGTATCTCTGTATTCCCCTAACCTCAGCTCTATTGCATGTTTACAACATCCTAGAGATATGTATAGCAATCTTGGCAATTCTGTTTTGTCTAGTGTAAAAGGAGTAGGTAGTAGGATGATTATATTTATAGAGCAGTCAATGGATACAAACATGGCCTCCACACAGCCCCTCTCTAAATGTCTCATACACTAGTTTTATTGGCCTGTTTGAAGATTATTTCTCATTTCATTATAAAACTGAGCCAAAACAAGAGGTAATCACTGTTCCCCTTTTTCTGCCCTTTATTTTCAGGCAGAAACAATGCAGTTCTCTATGCCTTTCATACTTAATGTGCAAAAGGGAAACAAACTGTAAAATTATGTACTCATTTTACTCCTTATGCACCCTGCTTATTTTGCCAGTGCTGTCCATTTCCTGCATGTGAGGAAAGCCATCTGCTGAGCAGTGCAACAGAAGGGTTTGGAGCACTACCCCTGGTCACTTGTTCGGTAGAAGTTGTGGTCCTGCCTCCTGGCCATCCCTGTGCTTCCTTGGTGGAAAGACCGGTGGTCAAAAGATGTACTTTTGTAGCTTTTCTGTCCTGAATTTACTCCCTCTCCATCACAGTAACCTTTTGCTAAATGGCTAGGATGTACCTCCTGAGCTCTGCTTCCTTACCCAGAACATGCAGGAGTGTGTCTTTATTAGGGGGGAAAAAAGAACTAAATCAAGTGGTCTGTTAGCTGTGGCCTTGAACAGTTCATAAGAGACAGCTGAGAACACTGTGAGAATTTGTGATGGGTGCAGTCCATCTTCTCTTGTTGTAAAAGACAGGCTCCACTAATAAGGATGCAGATCCTTGCCCCTTGTAATATGATGGAAATCTTTTTTTATAAGAAGAACTGCCTCATAAAGAAATCAAATTCCCACTTCAGATTAAATAAGATAGAAAGTTTTTATGCATTAGTGGCCAGAAAGATTCATTTTTGTGGATGCAAACTGCCAAAACTTGGAGCAATTGCTCCTGCTGCTTTCCTTTCAAAATCTGATGCTGAAGTCATATTCATGGCATATAGGCAACTTAACTAGGCAAAACAGAAATTACACTACTGTGTAATTGGTAGATTTGCTAATGATGCCAACAGTAACTAGGTTTGACTTGTTTTATGATGTTCTCTTGCTTAAAGTTGCCATATTGGCAGGGTAATGTTGATGTTTCCAGATTTATCTCTTGCTTTTCATTGCAGAGCTGTGCAAATGTGTGTCATTTCGTTATTTTGTGACACATGAAAATGATGTACTTGTTTTGTTTACTCTGTCCTGACTTAATTAGTAAGATGTGATAGTTTGCCAGACTTTGAATGTCTTCGACAAGATTTTTTTCATGTGTTTTTGATGCTTAACTTCTTTTTGCTGTAAAAGTCTAAACTTCTAGCCGTATTCTGTGTGAAATGCTGATGACAATTCCTTGCCAGTTTCAACACATGTTTTAACAATATGACATGCATAGAAAATACACAAAGATAAGTGCAGGTAAAGAAAGAAGTAGCATAATCCAAACTGAAATAATCATATAGGAAAGGGTAAAATAGTTTGAGAGAGAACAGACAGGGGAAGAAGGAGGATCAGGAAGGACAAATGTAATTGCAAAAAGACAGAGTTTTGAGAAGAGGGGAGTTGAGAGGCAGTCCAGACCAGTTCCCTCTGGTGGCAGAGGGAAGAGGGCTTAGGAAGAGGAGAAGTCCGTCCACGGGTCATTTTTGGTTAAAGTGAGCTGATGCATGGGCCTGCAAGGTTGAAGGAGCCCCTAAGGAGAGGTCAGTTCAGGTCCTATGGAGCCAAGTTCAAAAATACACAATGGCAAGTGAGACCCAGACCAGCCATGGCTGGGGACATTCCTGTGCTGATGCTTGCGTTGGCTCTTTGGGAGGGAAGAAGAGTGAGCTGCGAAGGGATTTGGCAGCAAACTGCACTCCTACCTGTGTTCTCTGAGGACTTTGAGGAAAGACAGGAGATGACAGCTCAAAAAGGCAATCGCCTATATCAATGAGAATGATGAATGTGGAAGGGCAGTGTTAGTACCTCCACAATGAGGCATCAAGAGAAGGTGATCAAAGTAAATATTCGTAAAGAGATTAAAGAATGCCTCATGTGTTTGAAGAATGTATAGTAAGTCTTAGGATCAAAGCAAAGTCTCTGTTATTTAGCCATTTAGGAAAGTTTGTTATTGGTTGTATGTGCTGGATAATGGAAGGCATATTAACTGTGCAGAAAAGCTTGTAAAACACATAGCAGAATTTGTGAAAGGCATTTTTGTGCATCTCATGGTTTTTTTCAAGTGCTCTCATCCTCATATATGTATTGTAAACACTTATTTTTAAGGAACGTTTCCGGTGCCTAATGATTTTATTCTCAAAGCAAAGAGATTTAATTAAAGCCTCATTAAACACTGCAGTAGATGACTTTGGATTATAAATTAAATCATGAAAAATGTTGTAGGAGTTGTGTTCCCTTGTTTTAGTAACATGGCTCTATGTGTACAAAATAAATTCTTGTTAATTGAGCACAACAGTGGAGGGCTACTTTATAGTGAATTTGCCTGCCCATGCTCTTACCTCTTGAACAACTGTGATTTTCAGACAGGAGACTGGGGAGAGCCTTCAATTACCTTGCGACCTCCAAATGAAGCCACAGCATCAACGCCTGTACAATATTGGCAACATCACCCGGAGAAACTCATCTTCCAGTCATGCGATTATAAAGCATTTGTAAGTGTTGATAAATTTAGTGGTTTGATTTGGGGAAGATATATTAAACTTGGATTTTGATAGGCTGTTGTGTTTTACTTTATAATATTTTTTCAGTCACTTCTTCTGAAATACTGTAATTGTAATAAATGAGAAACAAGGATGCACAGTACTTTTTTGCTATGAATTTTGTGATATATTGCAGTCCATGTGGCATTAGTTTTAGAGAAAGGGCACTATGAGTAAGTGGCTAAGTGTTGTTGAAGTGACAGTGAGAGCAAACACCCCCACTTTTCATCTGTTACGAATCCCTGTCTAGTAGTTATGAAAGAATAATAAAACATAATACGGGATCCTCATACCTACCTTAATGCTGTGTGCACAGCAGTTAAAGTGAGTGTTGTCTCACCTGAATTTTATATATGTGGTTCTGGGTAAGAAAATAGAGAAGATGGAGATGAGAATCCTGAGTGTTTTCCATCCATGGGACAAGGGCACATTCAGACCTTTCCCAAACTGGTGGCTACTTCAAGTACCAGTAGCAGGCAGTTCCATCAGGGCAGGGGATACTTATTTTTACCTCCCTGTGCAGGTTTACCTCCTAGCGGCAGGTAATTACCACTTTCCATTCCTGGAGAAATGGAGCTTCCCTCTACAACTAAAGACAATTAGTCTTCTCTGGATGTTGTAAATGCCTGTGGACGAGAGGAAGGTCTCCTGCAGTACAGAAAGTCATTGGAAGGCTTTCTTTTTAAATGAAAAGGTTTTCTGAAATCTTGAGTTCCCTGTCAGCAGGGTGGGGGGCACTTCTGGGGAGCTGAAGAGGTACCTCAGCCCACCTTTTTAAATGCTTGCATTTCCCCCTCTGACTTTGCTGGAAAGCATTGTTGAAGTTGCTGAAGGTGCTTGCCAGCCCACTGTGTGTCCTCTCTGGAGGTGGCCGCCTTATGAAGGAAGGCTGGCTTATTGTACAGAGGAAAGGGGCTCAGTAGTTGCAATGTCTTTAGGATAATAGCTGGGGGTTTACTACTGGTCCAGGATGTGGGGTTGAGATCCTCTTCACTTGAAGAGGCTTGGATCTTTGGTGCTTTTTAGGACAATGCTCTGTTCACTAAATACTGCTGCGTTTTGGGGAGCAGTTGGAGGTTGCTGGACCAGCTTTAAAGCATATCCGGGAAGGTAGGAATTAGATACTAAATGCAGGTGAGACAGAGCCTGGCTCCCACTGAGGAGGGGCAGAAGGGGTGTTACAGACCTGTCTTTCTGGAGCACATCTGTATCTTCCATCAGACCTTCATGAGGTTAAAAATTGCCATGCCTGCAGTGATTATCCCTGGACAGTAACTAGAATCTCTGCCTTCCTCAGCAAGTTATGGTCAAGTCCCATCTCACCTGCTCTCAGTCGTCTTCTCCTACTATTCAAAACCTCCTTGCTCACCTCAGATTGAAAAGGAAGGTTAGCAACTTCTAGTTCTTCAAATATTTGTCGTAGTTTTCAGTGAAGTGAACGTGTTTATCTCAAGAGTGCCTTTTCTCTTATTGCATGATCCAGCAGTAAATTCATAATGGAATGTAATCTTTGTAATAGACTGGAAGATGGATCATTAAAGAAATGAAGTTGGCATGACCAGGAATATCCAAGTGAGTGGTGATTAAGGAAGGACCTTCCTTTCCTAAGGACCATGCGTCACCACTTTGTTTCAGGTCTTTGAGCTGTATTGACCTCAGCCTTATAGGGTAAAACTCGGGCTTGTAAGTTGTAATAGGGGCAGCTTTCACTGTATGCCGCATCACTCAGTTAAACAGTTGGATGTTCTCTGTATTGCGCCCACATGCTCTGGGTGTTTGAGAAGGAACATTTCCAAAAGCACAGCAAGTCAAAAGGAAGCAAAATTTCCTCCTAGAGTTTCAGGTTTTTCTGACAACTAAACTGGATGGTACTACTGTGATTTGTGTGTCTATTCCACAGTCCATCTTGGGAAGCATTTCTGAATGCCTTCAGCTGAGGCTTTTTACTGCTGTGCAGATGGGACAGGAGCTGTCCTTCTCTTCTCTTTCTTCCTCTTGTTCTGCCATGAGCCAAAAGCACTGCTTTTTTACCCTGGTGCCTGACCAGCTAGTAGCTTTCAAGGAAAAACCAATTCATTGTACTGTAGTCCATAAAAAATGAGAAAACAAAAACCCAAACAAAATACCCCCAAACCAAAACAAAAAACCCCCAACCATCCAACCAAACAATTGAAGACATTAACTGCAACCTACCAAGAGAAGGCTAAGGATTCCAAAGGTGTCAGACAACAGGATCCAGAGAAAAATACAGTTCAATTCAATATGCTTTTGTTTACTCTTCTAATTTCAGAGCTTGCTTTAAATTTGTTGTTTTCCTTCAAGGGCAATATCAAACTGTCCCATCAAATTAATGCCCAAACCCCTATGCACGTCACCATCAAGCCCCCAGCTGGACTCACAGCTGCTGGGTCTATGAATCTTTCACATCTGCCGTCCTCTAGGAATGCCCTTCATTCATTCCTTTGCACTTGTGCTTATCTGGTAGTGTTGATGTTGCTCACTGGCCCATTTATAATGCCCTATAAAGTGTTTCTCACTAATTGCTGTGTTGGCTACTGTCTGCATTGAAATATTTATGCATTTTCTTGCAGGTCAGAGTCTCCTGCAGCACACAGTGTAAACTGAAGGCTTTAAAGAAAATATCTCAGTTCAGGTCAGGAGACCAGAGAACTGAACGAGTACACTCTCTGTTCCGTTACAGCTTGCATTCATCTGTAATTGAAGTTCTTTTTGATAGGTTCTTGTCTAAGCTGAAGCTGGTTCATCATTTCATTGGGTCAGCCAAGAGGAGTCAGTCTGGTAGAATGAGAAGGGTCAGCAGTGCTGGGCTGCAGCATCCTCCAGAAAGTCTCTTGCCCACCGTGCGTTCTCTCCTCCTGCAGCCTACTTACCATGTTCTCTCAGTGGCATGACCTCTCCTCAGCTCCCATGTTGCTCACTTTGGACTGGAGACTTAGGAGAAGCCGTAGCTTTGTGCTGCAGTGAGAATACAGATAGAGACTTCTCTGTGCCTGGGGAAGAGCAGGTGAGGGGTGCCTTGCTGTGCTCGCTGCCCAGTTGGGCCAGACTTGCATGTGACATCATACAGAAATTCAGAAATGTCCCATTTGCGCAGAGCTGTCAGAACACGTGCACACCAACAAATACGCACACCTGTAGCATCTACAGGAGAAATGCAGAGCGTGGTGTGGCTTTGCTCAGCCCAGTTAGCAGTAACAAGACCCCTCGCTGCTAGGTGGGAAGGGCAGGGATGATGCAGCCAGCTCCATCCCTGGAGGAGCAGTGCCACTCAAACGTGGTGTAGGGGGCTACTGAGACCTCAGATGAGCAGAGCCTGCTGTCAGGGTGCAGCAGGGCTCAAACTGTGTGTGCCAACAAGTGACACTGAGGGAGAGGCCTGTAGGACAGGGGCTGTGTCGCTGGGGCTCTGCCTGCCTTGTTACCCTTGGAGATGAGCAGGCTCCTCTGAGGACATGGTGGTTTCCAGTGAGCTGGGCCAGGACACAGCACCCTGCTGCTTCCTCTCACACAGCCCTCCTCCAGATCACTAAAGGCTTCAAAATAATAGTCAGGGTCAGCCTTTCCTTAGGAAGACATAGTGGTTTAAACTAGTTTTAGTGCAGATTTATTTTCTCTGTTTGCTGACATCGGCTCTGCTATTTGCGTGTAAATTAGTTACAGATTGAGTACACTGAGGCTGAGATCACTGCTGGCCTTCTCATCCACGTGATTGCACACATAACAATAGGAGTTTGGCAGATGGCAGCTAAAAAAAGCAGATTCTCCATTTCTTAATCAAATGGCTGTTTAAGATGGAATCTGTAGTATTTGTTCATTGTTTCAGTAACTAAAATGATAAGCTTGAAGACTTTCAGGTATGGCTTCAAAGGACTCCAGCTGATTCAATACACTCGTTGCTGTGCATTCTTGTTTCATGGGTTGATTAATACATAGATTAAAGTGATTTGTCAAAGAACTCCAGAGTGAAAAAACTCTAAAGCAATATATTAAGAAATTGACTGTTACCACTAGGTTTTTTTGAAGCATTTTTAGTGCATTTCTGCAGATGTTTGTCTGTTCTGGAATTTCAGTCAATTTAAGTTCAATGGATTTTTGTTCTAGTATTTAGGTTCTATGCTGGTAAAAGAGTTGCGAGGCACAGAGTCAACACAGGATGCATGTGCAAAGATGAGGGTAAGTTTGTAAACCTACTCCTTTCTCTATTGTCAAAGTATTAAATAACATCCATCTATGATTGCTTGTACTGCACCCTTTTTGCTTTTGCAATGTGTGTTACCCATTTCCTTTCCTTGCTTTTACATTGGTATTCAACAGGAAATCTGTTCTGCCTTATATTTTAATTTGAAGTAATACCAAAATTTAAAGGTAATTTTTTATTTTGCGTGTTTTATGTAACAAAAAACCCCAAATGTATGTGTTACGTTTTCTCA
Source organism: Oriolus oriolus (assembly GCA_013400235.1). NCBI lineage: Eukaryota > Metazoa > Chordata > Aves > Passeriformes > Corvidae > Oriolus > Oriolus oriolus. The sequence continues at coordinate 476,752 of VXBT01003351.1, read as the reverse complement.
TCAATCTTCCAGTATGTTTCAAAGTACTGTCCACACAATTTAAGCATGCTCATATCCATTTGTTTTATAAACAGCATTTATAGCTTTTATATGATAATCTAGATTGAATTTTCAATGTTAAATATGTAGTAGTTAATATAATAACATGTTACCAGGCACATTGGTTGTTACATATGGTCTAATCCAACAGTCACATAATCCTATGGATGCTTTTACTCACATGAGTATTTCCTTTAATTATGAGTTACTTACATGCTTTTTGATTAAAGGGTGAAATGGGATCCAAATCAGTTTCACCTGATGGTGGAAAAGCAGCTAGCTTTCCTTCAGACTGTTCAGAATATGTTTTCCTGTGGCTCTTTGGCCTGATACTGGTTTGTAGAAAATTACAGCAGTCTATCTCCAAGAAACGTTGCTGCTGGAAACTCAAAACAAGCCACAGCCTGATTTATTCCCAGCTGTAGTTGTAATAAGAACACACCTGTTCACAGCCATGGTGAACATATCATGGTCTGGTATGATTAATTAATGAAGAATATAATGGTTTGCTAATCTACCAAACGTGTGCAATTACCTAGGTGAATGAGCAAAATCTTTTCTTCTGTGTATCATCCGTCTCTTATGCAAGATGTCTCTGAGCACAAGACGTGACATTCGGATCAGTTAGAAAGCTGGAATATGTGTAAAATTCATGCAATCCTACAACCATTTCCTGCTGGCTGGCTGCACATGTGCAACACACAGACCTTTGTACAAACTGTTTTAGCTGAGGGCTGGCAGTAATTCACAATTACTAGATTGCCTGAAGATCTGAGGCTTCTCCCCTAATTACATGCTAATCATTCCTTACCTGGGCTTAAACTCCTCTAAAAAAACCCCAACAATTTGACACGCAGGGATCTACAATCACGTACACGTGTTCTGGGGAATTAATTGAGGCTGCAAGCATACCATCTTCCAATCCAGTTTTGAAACTGTCAGGCTTAGCAGTTCAATTCTTTAGGCGTATGCCTGTGCAGAAATTAGGGCAGAATTTGACACCATAGTAGCAAATGACAACTTCAGTAAGTTTTCTGACTGAACTAGGAGGCTTAACATCAAAAACGGCGCTCTAAATAATTTATAGGCATCTTAATATATATTTCTATAAGTAATAAGTTTGGCCAATTAAAATTATAAAACTGAAAAAACTAAGTGTTTGAAAACTAATTTAATTTAAAGTACACATTTCCTATATAAATAGTGCAGTTGCACTAGTTTTCTATAGTGCCATACAGGACACTTATATAATACAGTGGTGGGGTTTATGTGCATTTCTTTTTTACATTCTCTTTTGCAATAATTGTTCTGTGAGAGTGTTTCTTTTTTGGTTTGAGGTTTTTTTATTGCAAAGATATTTGAATAAAACAGTTTTTAATCAGGATTTCATTTATTCTTTCTACGTAGTCCTTTTAATCATGTTCCTATTCAAGTCAAAAGCAAAAACCTTTGACTTAATGGGAACAAATTATTTTAGTGTGTTTTACAGTGAGAAAAATGTATCTTTTTCCAAAACTTTCGCCCTGTGGATGTCTCCTGAAAGTTGTTGTCCGTGAATTGGGAGTCCAGGTTGTCCAAAGTTGTCCTGAAATTTTGCTGTGATGTTCATTATTGTATTTAAGTAACCCTGAGTTGTCATTGAAAAGCTAGCTTCTGTTTTAGTTACATTTTACATTGAAAGGGACATTTCACTCACCAAAAAAAAAAAGTGAAAACCTAGATGTTTTATTTGTCTGGGTCTCAGGTACTGAATTCTTTACACTTGTCCAGTGTCTTCAGAGTCAGAAAGATTTTTACATAGGGTTGTACTATTGTGGTAGAGCAATAATTTTTTATTCTAGTATTTTATTTGGTTTTGCATGTACATATTTCAAAACTATAGCATGCTGCAATCTGAAACATGTTGGGTATGGGGGGCACTGTGTCACATATAAACTTGTACCAGGTTGAGGTAACTCCCCACAATTTTTTTAATCTATCTGGACTCAGCCACATAATGGTTTTATGGAGAATGTATGAAAATTAGGTACCTAATTTTTCAGTCAATGTGGCTTTTGATTCTCCATCTTTAACCTAATGCTGCTCAAAAAAGTGTTGACATTCACTGGATGTCTTTCAGTCAGCAGGTGCATAAGGATGAAAGAAGTGTATCAGTGGAAAAAAAAATCTTGATCTTCCTTAATCATTTATAAATACAGAGAAGCAACAAAAATGACATGTTTGCTGACTGCAGATCCCTCACTGTTAGTTGTAGATGCTCCCAGGGCTTTCAATTATTGCAACTGATGGTTTTAGTTCTCAAGGGAAGTGTCATGTGGATATCCCTTGTGTCTCTCTGCAGAGAGGCTTACAGCAGCCTCCTTTCTTATAGCTTAAGAGTGAAGGGAGATCCTAAATCTTCTATAATGTAAAGAAATGCCAATAGTAATTAAAAAAAAAAAAAAAAAAAAAACAAAAACCTGAGAACTTTTACCTTAGTAACTCTTCTTGGCAGTCCACTGTGCTTCTCAGCGTTGTGCAGCAGCGTGCTGTGGCAGGGCAGATGATGGATTTGTTTTGGGAGAATCATGCAGATGCAGTAGCCTGAGCTCAACACTGGGGTCAAGGTTATACATGGACTTTTTCCCACCCAAACTTCAGATTCATGCAACCACCCAAAATTATGGATATTTGTCAAGAATTTTACTTTTCCATTCATATATTTGCACTCCTTTATATTTTATGGTTTCTTATTTGTTTCCAGCTATTTTCTCTCATAAACTCCACCTCTAGTGGACAGCACTTATCTCCATCCCTGCTTGCTGTAAACTGACCTTTGCTACTTGGAGATTAAATCTTGCTGTGCTGGCCAGAATAGATTTATTAATTCTATTTGAGAGATGCCTTCAAGAAGTTAAGAGCTTTCATCTTTTTCAGTGTGGAATAGGAAATACTGCAATTTATGTTTTCAGTGAGATTGCTGCCTTCATTGCAAATTATCATAGGAACATTAATGGAGAGTAAGATGTGTTTGCATCAAAATAAAGACATGGGATAAAGTTAAACTTGAGCTAGAAAGAAACTTGTTCTGTACAGAAGACTTCATCTGGCGTTTACACATCTGAATTCCTTGACCAGGTGGGTAGGGGATTGTTTTGTACTTACTGGCATGAGCGTAGCAACAAGGTAGACTCTTTCTGGGCAGCAGTGTTAAATAACTGATGTTGCGTACACCAACTGAACAGTCTAAACCAGTCAAATGTTTACTGCAGCAGAAGGGAACTTAAATTTTGTTCCTGGATCCTGCCACCTTCCTGAGTAGTATATTTCTTTCTTTAATATTTTCTTGTTAGAAATAGGTTCTTAAATTTCAGGTCAAAGTTCTGAGGAAGCAGCAATATAATTCTGTTCACAAAGCAGGTATTTAAATGTCTTGCTAACTTAAGACCAAAATGTCAAAGTTGGAATTGCTACAAAATCTGCTTCTCTTATCTCTGGAGAGGAAGGTGAAGCAGAGTTGACTCACGGAAAACAGGCAGCATCTGGGGCCTTTCTTCCTCATTTTATTTCTTATATAAAGAAGGAACTGAATGTAGATGGCAGTTTCTCCTTGTTTCTACTAAATCCTTTCTTACTTTTCAATCTCCATTTCATTTTTCCTCCAAAAGTAGAAGTGTAGAAGCCTCCATATGCCTCCTGGTGAAACTCCCTAGGCAAATACCGTGTCAGGATCAAACACTATTTCGGGATTTAGATTCTTCAGTCTCTGCTCTCTTGGCACTTGTAGCTCTGCCTCTCTCTTTTGTGACCCCTGCTTTCAGAGGGTCTGCAGTGGAACAGGCATATGGATATTACTCAAAAGTTAAAAATAAGTAGTGGTGGAAGATCTTATAGACATTCAGTCTCTATGCACATCCACATCGTGCTGTACCATGTTCTTCAGAGGATTGTACATCCTTGAATTCTGACTGAAAGGAATCTAAGGGGCAGGAGGAATGCAGAGGAATGTTTAGAGATATTGCAAAAGACAAAACCCATCTCACTCTCAACCTGGTGCATTGCAGGTGCACCCCAAGTGCAATGTTCATATTAATGAGGTAGCTTGGAGGCATCCACTAATTGTAGAGAAGTAAAGAGTTTTGTACCACAAGGATTGCAGATGTAGTTTTATTCCAAGAAGTGTTAAATTATGTCAGTAATGCATTTTTAAATGTTTTGGACTGAGAGAATTTAGTAAATTTTTTTTTAAAGGCAGATTGTATAATTGTATGTAAATATTTGTTAAAAGGAAAATTGGTTTCAAAACTAACTGGTCAAATGTGGACTTAGACTTTTTATTTCAATTTCATCTCATGCATGATCTTGTTGAAGTGATTCACTGAAGCTCCTCTTCCCCAGCTGGTCAAGGAGGTCATTGTCCCACTTTACTCTGTGCTGGTGCAGTCTCACCTTGAGTCCTGTGTGCAGTTTTGGGCACCACATTATAAGAAGGATATAAAGCTGTTAGAGAACGTCTAAAGGAGGGCCATGAGGACATTGAAGGACCTTGAGGGGAAGCTGTATGAGGAGCAGCTGAGGTCACTTGGTCTGTTCAAGCTGGAGGAGACTGAGGGGAGACCTCATTGCAGTCTGCAACTTCCTCACGAGGGAAAGAGGAAGGGCAGACACTGATCTCTTCTCTGTGGTGACCAGTGACAGGGCCTGAGGAAATGGCCTGAAGCTGTGTCAGGGCAGGTTTAGGGTGGATATCAAGAAAAGATTCTTTCACCCAGAGGGTGTTTGGGCACTGGAACAGGCTCCCCAGGGCAGTGGTCACAGCAACAGCCTGACAGAGCTCAAGAAGCGTTTGGACAATGCTCTCAGGCACATGGTGTAACTCTTGGGAATGGTGCTGTTCAGGGCCAGGAGATGGATTCAATTATTCTTCTGGTTCCCTTCCAACTGAGATTTCTATGATTCTTTCAACTGCTTAGTGAAGTTTTATAAGCCTTAAATAAATAGCAGACTTACAGGTATGGTAGTAGGTGGTACCAACACATGTTTTGAAATGTGCGGTCTGATGCCATTTAGAATTAATAGTTGCTACCAGTTCGGGAAAAAGTTCAGATTCTTATAATGAAGTGGATTCCAGTACATAATTGAATAGGAGAATTGCCAGCTGCAGTGTTCATATAGATACTAAAAATCAATATAGGACTGAAGATTCATTTGCAAAAGTAGAAATAGAAAGATGAAGAGTTAAGATTTTACAGGCTCATAAACTTTTACTTGGAATTTATTTATGTATGGGGTTGTTAGTGACTTGTCATAGCTGAATAATGTTTCTTTACTACATATTTGCAATATCAAATATAATTATATATAAACCTAAAAGTGAACCTTTTCATTTTGGCCACTGTGTGAAAGCTGAGTAATCTAGTTATAAATGCATATATAAGTACATTGAGGTGGTCAACATGACAAAGTAGAAGTACCAGGGTGTCCCATTTCCTTTTGGCTGGAAATAAATAAATAAGATGAAAGATTTTCAGAGTGGGCTGTGTTACACCATGTGCTACAGTACATCAAGGAATGTGTGAGCATCTTACTTGGACACCATTCTATGTGTGTTTCTGAATTTCTTATTCGGGTGCTTTGTGTGTGTGTGCTCGGAGATACCGTGGTTTGTACACTGCAGGAGCATTCGAGGTGTTGAATTAATGCTCTCAGTTCTGCACAGAGTAAGGTATTGAGGTACAATCCTGTCTTGAAAGGGTTAAAGGCCCTTTAGGGTTGCAGATTTTGTATTTGCTTTTTAAAAATAAACCACTAGTTTATATTACTTTATTAAAAAAACAGTCCTCTGCCTCTTAAGCCATTGTTAATTACCTTGATTTGTTAGGCACACTGGCAGGGTGGATCTCAAATTAGTTGGATTTTAGTTTATATTCTAAATAAATGTCTAGCAGTTCTGCCCAGCCTTTAACTCAAAATCAGTATGCAAGTGGAAATGCTTTACCTACTTAAGACAATTTGTAGTACTACTATAATATGAAAATGAGTTTAGACTCTGGATATGAGAGTGATTTTTTTTTTTCAGTGAAAATAAAGAAAATCCATGAACAAGATGAGAAGCAAGATTGCACTCCCTCTCTTGCTCTCTCTGGCACCACTGGTCTTGCATCCCCTTGTGACCCGTTTCAAAAGGAGGAATTGGGAACAGCACTGTCCAAGCCTGTGCAGGGTTTTGGCACGGTCCTACGTAATGGCAGCAGTGGGTTCAGATGCAAACTCAGAACAGTCTTAAATTCAGGCCTTTATTGTAAAAGCAGTCACTGTAGTAACCAGGCAGTTATGCAGAAGGTACCTTCTACCTTCTTCTGCTGGGCTGATCCCCATTGCAGGTGCTGAGGGGTTGAAGCAGCTTCGTTGTAGCAGCTGCATCAAAATACAGACAAGACTGATACTCCTGATGTTCCTTGTTCTGAAGAGAAAGATGCTCTGTGTCTTTAGAGAAGTCTGAGGAAGCTGCACATACATCACATTAGATTTAGGATGGTGATGCTTTCTTCTATCTTCCTGTATATGCAGACAAGCCTGTTTTGTGGTTCTTGAATTATACATGGCCTGATTTCACATAGTCACCTACCTGTCTGGCAGCAAGGATTTCAGAGGTGGGACTGAAGCTCAGTCTCTCTAGCAGTGCAGACTGTGCAGCACAGAGACTCCTGGCTGCAGGAGCAGTGCACCCCTGGAGAAGAGGCATGCACATCTGTCCCGACGTAGGTGACCAGCTGATCAGCAGCAGGCACTGGCGAGGAGCCTGGAATAGGCTTGCTGTTCACCCAGGTGATTCTCCTAAGGAAGTGTATTGAAATTAAGAGCCAGTTACAGTCACAAACAATGGAGTTCATAGGAACTATGACCAGTTCCAGGCTAGTGAGCACTTGCCCAAAGACAGTGTCCTGTCACTATGATTGCTTCTATGTGAGATGAAATCTAATGCTGCTACTATGGTATGAGCTTGCCTTGGAGCATTAGACCGTATGTCAGCATGCACATGGCATCCAATGCCAGCCTTCAGCTGTGGCTCCTATAACTTTGGCTCAAGTCCATATGCTTCCCACAGAGATACCAGATGGACAAGAATATTTTGTCATCTCATTGTGTCCTCGTGGATTTGATACAGTGGCTAGAACCTGAGAAGCCCAAGGAGAGGGAATACTGACTCGTGTGCCCCACCTTCTTCTCATATTCTGGGCACAGACATGGGCAGAGATGCCCACTTGGCCTGCACAGAGGTGAGAAATGTCTGACCAAGAAAGCTGTGGGACTTATCCTAGAATTCAGAGCCAAAGTACCTACAGTGCCTGAGCAAAAGGTATTCATACTGTATCTCTGAATTCTCACGTTACACATTCTGGCAGACAGCTCCTTCATTAAAAAGAAAGGAACAACAGGCAAATAGTGTGAGCTCACTATGACAACTCAAAACTGTTGAAGCCTGGAAACTGCTTGGAAATAATAATTATCTGGTGGACTTCAGTTACTGTGTCGCTAAGAGTCAAGCCAGGCAATAGAGCTGCATGTTTTTTCTTGATGGCACTGTCATAATAACAAAGGATGTTATTCCACTGTCCAGTTGTTTGTTTCAATGGGAGTACAAGTGCAGAATTGTTACGCCAGATCATAATTCTACACTGGGCTGCAGTCCTCCAGAACACCTTTGCACAAATCCTGGGGTTTGTATGGTTTACTAGCTGATGAGGAACATCCTGTGCTCCTTACCAGCTGACACAGTTTGGCTTAATAAATTACAAATGTCCATCAGTCTCTGATTCATTTCCTAATTTGCCAGCTGTAATTTAATAGCATCTTGATGAGCTATTTCACTTAGAGACAGTCTTCTGGCAGTTCACAACCCCGATTAAATACTAGAGGTCAGGTCTGGTCTAGACAAACCCAGGTGAATGTGGAGCAGATGAAGATGATTAAATTACAAACTGCAGATCTAGAGGAAAGAGGTAGTTGGGGCAGTGGCCTGGCCAACAGGATGCTTCACCTTTATGGCAAATAGCAGATGGTGGGAATTATACCAAAAAACTAAAATATGTGAACTTGTTACCTGTGTTTGTATAGCACATTGGAGAAAAGGAATTTTGCTGTTAAGGAGGCAAGGAAGGAGGTAATTGCAATAATCAGAATGGAAAAGAAAGTGCTCTTGTGTGTAGCCATCGGACTAGAATGAAAGGACAGAAGTTGGATGATTGCTGCCTTGCCAGATGATTAAAGTGATATTGTCGTATTTGTGACTATTTTGTCTAGTATGAGCATATATGGGGTTTATTGCTTTTTATTCTGATAGATGTTTGTACTGCAGCTTCTGTACAGTCACTGTCATGCTTTCTGTGCATTGAAATTGAATTTTATGAAAAGGCTCATTAGAGATCTGTTATAGTGACACACACACATACACACAGGTAGCTGCTTGCTCTGGTTTTGGCAGGGATACCATTTCTTTCTCCACTGAGTTCAGAGGCATGCAAATCAGATTAGTGTCTTCAGATTTCGTTAAAATTCTTCAGGATGTTTTACCATTTAAGCTTTTATTTCTTAAAAGTGCCAAGCATTCTGGGTGAAAGGATAAATTGACACTTCATTGCTGTCTCAAGTCTCTCGTCATTTGATACAGAGTGATCCAACAGTGCTCTCTATTACATGGATGGGTGGGGCTCTCCTTGAAACTTTAATTAGAGGTTTTTTAGCCTTCATGGCACAGACACTAATTGCAGAACATAGCTGGATCTGTAGCTTTGAATTTTATGCTGACAAAAATGGAGTCTTGTTTGATTCTGGGAGGATCCAGAGCCAATAAGGAGACATGATTACGGGGCGTTTGTTTTGTTTTAGGCTTCTGCTTGTTTTGCTCTCTAGTGTTAGCATTGCCTACTTTTTCAAACATATTTTTTTAGTTACAGTTTGTGTTTTCGAGTTTCTATCTCTGCTGCTTTGGGTTTTTTTGAATAATACAAAGCCACTGCTGTTACTTTTGTTCAGCTGCTTTAACAGTCTTCCTATGTGCCAGCTCTAGACTTCAGTGTGTTTGCACTCTCCTTCTGTGTGCCGATGTTTCTTCATGTTTACCTGCAACTGTCAAAAGTTCAAGTTCATTTCCTCTCAAGAAAATATTTGATCTCTGTGATTGTTTTCAGATAGTTCCACAAATAAGCATTTTCTTAGTGTTACCTATTTATTATAGTAGTTTTGTGTAGATTAGTCCATCATTGTCTTCCACCCTAAAAGAATTCAAATCAGCCATATCTGGGGGTTTTGGTTGGTTGGTTTTGGGGTTGTTCTAGTAAATTTAATCTGTAAACTAAAAAACTTTTTTTTCTGCAGAGAACTTAAATCTGCCCCAAATATTTTCCCAATCTGCTCAGCGGGAAATTGCTGTGTGCATCACACTGAAGGCACACAGAAGTAGATTAGCATAAAAGGAAAAACAATCTTATAGGAGGGCATGAACTGTAGGTAGGAGAACCTGGCACTGAGGGAATGCAGAATGAGCCTCTGTGCTAATTCATGTGTAAAGCAGCTTCCAGTAGCAGCTGCAGTCGAAGTGCAGACAGTCAGAGTGACAAGATACAACGCTGGGCTGACGGATTGAATGGCAGGCCTGGCGGGCTGCAAGGATACCTCGTGTCACAAATACAACTGCGAGAAGGAAGAAGCAGGGAAACATTTCTAAATACCAACTAATTGCAGCAGAGAAACAGTACTACAGGAAGTACTGTGCTGTTGATTCTTACAGCTGGGAAGAGCAGGAGAAGGGGAGGGTGGCAGCAGTGCATGGGGTGTATCAGGTAGATATCCTAAACACACACGTTTTGGGAAACATTGGTTGCATGACTGATCTTTTTAAGCCTGGAAAACTTACTTTGTTGTCTTCCCACTGTCTTAGGAAAAAGGAGAATTTTTACCATCCTCACAACAAACTTAAAACTTTTTTTAGTTTTTTAACTACAAGAGAGCATAAATCCAGAGCCAGCTGAAGAAAAAGCAAAGTACTTGTTTAACTGAGGTATTTAATCAGAAAAAGAGAGTGCTCTTCTTGCAACGCAACACAACTCTAATAATATCTTCATCTTGATTTCAGAAGTCTACGGAACAGATGAAGAAAGTACCAACTATTGTCCTGTCTGTCTCTTACAAGGGAGTCAAGTTTATTGATGCCACAAATAAGGTATGTGCAATTATTCAATATTAGCTTTTGTTTCTCACAACTAGGAGAAATAGTAATGACCTATGAAGGCCAGGCCAGAGAGGGGACAGATTTGCACTTTATGTTTTCCTCTCCTTTTTTCCTCCTCTTTTCTCCAAAATGGATGTAATGTCATTGTCATTCTCCAGAAACTCAGTCTGAAGGACAAGTGAAGCTGTTTTAATGGCTTATTTGGAGAACATTGCATCCAGAATTCTGCTATTAAATGCAAGTTTATCTCAACAGACATTCAGCAGGGAGCCTCTGTGGAATCCTTTACCATGTTTTCTCTATACAGTTCCTTAAGTATGCAGTGTGTATATATATATATATATATATATGTTCGTTAATATAATTTGGGGAAATAAAAAAAATAAGATGTCTCAATAAAGAATAAAGATGCAGTTTCACCCAGGGCCAGCCATTTTAAGAATAAGAAACACAAGCCTTGAATGTCCTTTCCAGACTTTCAAATACCACAGCCTCTCTGTGAGCTGTTTTCTTCATGCTAGCCATTTAACTACCTGAACTGCAGCAGCTTCTTAATAGTTGTTATTCAATTTTTTTTTTCATCTTCCTGTGTGACAATGCTCCTGTGCTTTATTTCTTACATTTTAAAATACATCCAAATCTTTAAAGAACTCCAGCTAACCAAAGCCACAAATGCAGAAATGGAGAGATCAGAGAACTCAGTGATGGATTATTGCTTAGCCAAAGTAAAATGTACAAGCTCTGTAAACAGAAGTAAAGTAATGCATTAATTTCTCTTCTTTGTATGTCTAAAATGGCAAGGAAATACCATCCATACTGATGATTTTATATGAACAGAAAAGAAATTACCTTTTCTGTTATGTGGCTGAAACTGACTAAGAAACATAAAAAATAAATCTGACAGCCCAGCTACCTGACCAGGTTAATAATGTATATAGAAGCTTTGTGTCGCTGAACATTCAGACCACACAGTACATCTAACCCAGTATCCATCAAACTTGCCAAATGAATACGTTTTAAGTTTAACTAGAACTGTGTTTTAAGTGAAGGATGGAAGCAGATTTGTGAACTTCTGGTAGTGTTTGGAAGCCATATTTAGAGTTAGAAGATGGCATAAAAAAAAAACTGAAGTGGAATTACTGTTGTTTCAAGTCTGCCATATTTGCCAGAGCAGAGGGACCAGGGACTTCTGTCAGCTCCTTTTTCCTTGCATTGATTCAAAACTGAGCTTCTACAACCCTCATTCCCTTTATGTTCTCTCATGTGTAGGGCATAAATCAGGACATTGTAATGCTATTAACTCTAACTTGGATAATGCTGTTTTTGGCTCTTAAATCTCCTCTGTAGCGTAAAGGATGTAACTGCAATGTCCTTCGGTTTACAAAAAAAAAAACTCAGGAGAACAAAAGGAGCTTCTTGTGTCTCTTTGCACAGTGCATAGAATCTTATGCAAGATGGAAACCTGAAAGAAGTTTGGCAAATTGCATTAGATCTCTCTAGATGAGTCCCGCTGAAACCTAGTAGTGCAACAGATGTATTTGGTGAAGGTAAATAATGCCACAGTCCAATGTTTTTTCTCAAGTGGTAGATTGCTTTCTCTCCAGTTCAAAATCTGCACTGCCTTTCCCTTCTGTAAAAACCAGGTAATAGCCTGCAACTCTCCCAGAAGCGTTGCTATCATCCTTGTCCACAGTGTGCTGTTCCCAATTCCTTCAAGACCCAAAACAGATTAGCACTAAGGTGAGAGCCTATCAGACTTGTACTGCTTCCGTATGGGCTTCTAGTTGGCAGCGCTGGGCACCACTTAGCAATAAATGCATACTTTTTAATGACAAAACTAGCTAGCAGTTCTGTGCTTGAAAACTCGGCTCTCATGGCTGTTCATCCTTTTCCTTTATGCCACCAAGCTAAGAATTTGTATTCCCAGTCATAGCAGGCAAAGTTTCAGGTGACGAAGGGGCCCCGACCTCATTCCACGACAGCTATTTCAGTGGCGCCTTGAAGCTTGGCATGACACCATTTCTTTGCAAGTGAGGCCAGAAAGAAATTGCTGCCTAGGAAAAAGCAGATTACAGAATTTTCTCGTGGCTCACCCTAACTTCTGGGTGATTTCTGCCAGAAGGGAGATTGGCTGGCATGAGGTAGGCAAGCAAAAGGAAGGCTGCTTAGCAAAAACTTGGTCTCTCCAAGGTACTTCCTTGGCAGAACCAGAACTGACTTTCAGCTTCCCCACTTTTTGAGAAGCACCCAAAGTTTCCCTTGCCAAACTGAAAGACAATTTTTAGAACAGCTGCACAGTGTCAGTCAGTGCCTGAGGAGTGTACCCAGAACAGCAAGCTGGTTCATAGCCTTCTACTTCCTACAGAATAAGACCATGGTCTACTGAAATGTGATGGTAGGACACAGTAAACACATACACTGAAAAATGTTTAATTTTGAAAGGAGATCACAGAAGATATCCTAGAGCAGCTAGAGAAAAACTCAATTTCACTATCAATTTCCATGCAGAAGATTTAGTTTAGGTATACTTTATTTTATTCAAAACAAACTTGATATGTGTATGTTTCTAAAATTCACTTGGTTTAAAATTAAAACATTAAAATAATCTCCATGAATTTTGACTCATGTGCAAATCCCTGTGTCAACCCCAGGTCACGTAGAAAAAGTTTCAGCATAGCAGAGCTCCTTTCACATATGCTGCATAAATTCAGGTGATTACATTGTGGCTCATGATTTGGCATAAATACTTCACATATGATTTTAAGACCTTCCAAGCCTGAATTCTTTCTGCTTTCTGAACTACAGTGTTGCCAACACTACATCAATGACAGTGTATTACAGCTCTGTCTGTGGATATCTAAATCCCTGGTTTTGGTATAATTCTCATCAAAATCTTTATTGAGGGTAAAAGTTATCAATTTGAGAACAAAGAAAATAAAATGCTTCAAGTAACATAAAAAGCAAGCAATTGTTGAGCAGAGATTATACATGTCATTATAAATTGGCATATATTGAAACACAAGTACTGGTTTTGTCATTTTTATGAATAATGCATTAAACAGAAATAATCAAGTATGTTGCAACAATTTAAGAGGATTATTTCTTTTCTTCAGTAAAAGTTTCCTTATCTCAGTTTTTCCATATTTTGAAATTTGTTGTGCTTTTTATTAAGATTTTTCCCAAGTCCTGATTTCTTCAATTAGATGTTTTAATACCTCTTTTTGATAACTTGACACCTACATGCAAGGGGGAAGGTTGCCTATTAGCAAATGAGAGAAGATATGGCAAAGCATCTGAAGTGATTTAGTTGCATGTATTAAAAAAAAAAAAAAAATAAAAGGAGGTGGCGGAAACAAGGTGGGAAGGAAAAGAGAGGGGTGAGGGAAAACCAGATATGCTCAGAAATTGTTTTAATTTGGGCAGATGCCACCATGGCAGCAGGAAGTGGTGGCTGTGTGAGGAACTGGGACACTACAGGTGTCACCTGTTCCATGATGCAGTAGTGATGTCATGCTGCAGCAAGATTTGTCACTGTGGGCTTTTGTGGAAATGCAAGAGCTACAGCCAGCAGGGCTACAACTCAAGAAGGCATATAAACTAACCCCTAAGTAAATTCCTATTTGATCAATCATTCTTCTCTTTAAACAAACCATTTGAAACATGTAAGCAAGGCCTAATCATAAGCCACTCTGCAGTATCTTCTTGTCTGGCTTCGTGGTTCCTTTGGCCTGAACACAGTAATTACATCTCAGCAGTTTATGTAATGAATATTCATAATTTTCTCCAAAGCTTTAAGACAGCATTTTTTTATTCCGTTGGACAGACGTGCCCCACCTCCCTCCCAGTAGTGTGCTATAGCTTACATTGGCTGTTGCAAGTAGTGTGGCTCGGTGCATGAACGGTTTCATTTTCCTACATCTCTCTTACAGGATGCTGTTGTCAGTAAGGGAGATAAGTTGCGAGATCCTCCTGTAGTTACCATTTTAGTAATCAGAATCCTTTAAATATTTCATGGTTTCAATTATAAGTGATGTTTGGTGGTTTTTTTGTCCTGAAGAAGTATAGCTAAAATGTGTCAAACAGCATGTGCAAAAACCTGGCTATTGAGCTTGCTAGGTTTCACCAGGTCCTGTCTGTCAGTAGAGTGAAACAGTGTCCCATTTTGATCATTATACAAAACCCCAGCAACTTCATAAGATGCTGGTATAGTGCTTCGAAACTGTATCTATAAATACAGTTTCAAAATACTATACCAGCTTCTTATGAAGTTGTGTTCTGTGTGCCAGGAAAAATGTCCCTTTGTCAAAGGATCCTGAATAAACTCCAAAGCACAAGTGGCCTCATAGGGAAGACTCTAGAACATAATACTTTCCTATTAGATGATTGGCAATTGGAGAGACTCAAAATTCCAAACACCTGTATAAGATAACACATGGGGTATATTAAATCTCTTCTTAAGACATTTCTGAAATACTTTGGTACAGTAGATCAATGCAAATGTGAACCTAAATGCACACCTTTTATGGCTCTTTTAAATTTAACTCCTAAATTGATTGAATTTTTTTTTAAACAGAATATTATTGCTGAACATGAAATCCGTAACATTTCCTGTGCTGCACAAGACCCCGAAGACCTTTCTACGTTTGCGTACATCACTAAAGACTTGAAGACTAATCACCACTACTGCCACGTATTCACTGCGTTTGATGTGGTCAGTCTATAGAAGATACTTCATTTAATAGTTCTTTCTATTAGTAATAGTTACTTAGTTCTGTTAAAACATTTTCAGGATATATTAATGGTGAGTAATGGAAGGCACCATTCATTTACCCCAGGAAAAGATTACTATGGGATAGCAAAAGGACATTTCTGGAGAAGAGCAAAGATTTTCTTTTATATTTGCCATCTGAAATAACTCACTTCTGTCACCTCAGCTGTTGAGTGTAAACTTAGCGAGTAGCTTTTCATACAAGTCTTGACATGTAATTCTTATCACCTAAGGTCTCAGCCTAAACCTTCCAAAAAGTTTGTAACAAGTATGTTTGGCCATCCATTCTGAAATCTCAGCACACACCAAAAGATTGCCTTTATTTTGGAAAAAAAAAATTGCGTATTTAATTCTTATTTCCTTGATGGGAATTCTTGCCTACATATCTCAAAATGTTACTTCAGCAAAAGTCCTTGGAGCTCCTGTTATGTTGGTGGAAAATTAGTAATTTCTTCCTGTAGTTACACTTTTCAGATGGGGATGCACAAACTATTGTTGTTTCAAGAAATCATGAACACATATCAATTACTCAGTCATGCAGTTTTCAGCTAAATTTGGTGAAGTAAGTAGTGGCTAAAGTTTTTATGATTAAGATTTATAGTCCAAAACTTTAAAGAAAACTTACCCTTTGAGTTGTGCACGAGAGAAATTTAAGGTGCTATTAAAACTTCAAAATTATTCAAGAAAAGATATTTTAATATAATGTGTATGAATTCTTGAAACATGCTTACATGAATATAAAAAAGTTAAATGAAAGCATAGGGGTGCCTGAACTGCAGCTTTTTATTTGGGACTGGGGAAATAGTTAACCTTGCACAGCAATAGTGTGTGGGAGAATTTAAATAACAAGATGTACAGGTAGGTTAGAGGCATTTTAGCATTTTGGTTGTGTGCTTTTGTTATTTAAATTCTCTGCTGACATTTTAGTATCCACAGGGAGTAGAAAAACTTCGAAATTGTGTTAAAAATAGATAGACAGTGATCAACAAGATGGTTCATTATATAGGTGTTAGTGATATGTGAACAACTGAAATTAGACTGATTGAGTGAGGTTATTATTTCTCCTGGTCCATTTAAATTCTACTTAATGGTTTTGAAGTACTGCAGTTTCATTTATAGGTTTAGTAATCAAGCAGAAACATAGACTCAGGTATTGCAGATGAAATTCATCTCCTTTCTTGGCAAGGGAAGAAAAGTGATTCAGGAATAATTACATTTTGCCCACTTCCTGTACCTTAAGAGGAGGTAATATACCTTTAATATCCTAAGCACTTTAAATGGCTATTTTAAGTAATACGGAAACTTTAATGTCTAACTGTCTTAACTTAGTTTTCGCCTGCAACCTATCCTCTTTTTGTGCTATTTTGTTTCTCAGGAACTAGCATTTTTGATGCAAGTACAAGCTCTATAAAAACCAGCTAGATATTCAGAATGCAAGCATACTCTGAACTAAATTTTCTATTTAAAGCCTAATGTTCATGTTAACCTGATCTTCCCGTTTGCTAATAAAAATAATTCTACCCATTTGCCAATGGATAGAAGTACAATCATTTTAAGAAAATTTAAGTTTAAAATGGTAGAAATCCACAATAAGGTGTAAGGCATTTTAAATCATATATATTTTGGTAATGCAATATATGCAATGTTATGAAAAAAAAATCACTCTCTTGAGTCCTTCAGTTTCTGAGGAAATGTGGGCAAGAATAATTTATTTGTAGATAGGGAAGTATTTTAGTGTAGTGACATGCAACCACAAGCATTAGTGATACTATTTAGGAGTAACTGTACATTTAACTTGAGTACTCAGAGTTAAAATTCTATAAACAAAATTACAAAACCATCAGACTTTATTTCAGAATATTGAAGGGGAAAAGGTTTGGGGGAAGAATAGGATTTATTGCTTGATATTCAAAATCCACTTCACTTCCATTCATTTACTAAGCAGCCTTAAATCTACGAGTGAAGGATTCCCTCTGGAAAAACAAACTATCAACACAGGTCCTATATCAATTTCTGGTTCACGTATTGGAGATATCCAAAGTAATGTCCATTGGATAATCCTTCATTTCCCGATGCACCTATGAACAGACAACAAAAAAGTCAGTTAAAATGTGAGGAAACAATTAGCCTTTAGAACAAGTTGGCTGAGTTAAAGCTGGAGAATCCTGGCTCAGACTTGCACTGGGGCTCTGAATTGTAGCATTGCCTGGCAAACAAGGCAGTTGACCTCATTCCTCACCTCCCAGAAATTGTTGCTTGAAGGCATTGGCTTACTGACTTCCCTTCTCTGCCGTACCAAGCAAGGGGCAGGATTGCAGCAGCTGGGCGGCACTGCAGGCCCTTCTCTCTCCTCTCCAAGGAGCTTGATGGGGTGCTGGGAGAGTCAGAGTCTCCTACAGCAGCCAGGGGCTCTACAGCTTCCGTGCTAAGCATCTGTCGGGGAAGGAGACCTGTATCCTTCCTTTTGTGCCGCATGTAGAAGGTGTGAATAGTCTCCTCACTCCATCAGAAGAATTTCCACTATGGATTTTGGTTTGGTTTTCCACCCCTCTCCTCAAGGGACTCCTGCTCCTACCTCTCCAATATAGCCCCTGCAAGAATCTGTACCAGCTCTGGTCTTTATAATCCTTTCCCTGTACTACAGGTGGGAAATTCCTCAAACCAGGCTTATTTACTTATGGGGTTTTTTCAGATAATTTTTTTAATTTTACAAGGTACACTTCTAAAGCCCTCCCTGCCTCCATTTTCAGACTTCCCTTTGTCAAGGCTGTACCGCAGCACATGATGTATGAAATTTATGTACAAGCTATGGTTCAGTTTGCCTTTCAAATATTGAACAGAACAGTGAATGTTCTGTTTTATTTGCTATATTTCAAATACATGTTACCCAGAGAAACAGTTACATGTTTCTTATGGTTTTCAGGTCCTGGGCAGGCCTGTTTTCTTCATTTTACAGACAACAAAGGAAAACAGATAATAATGGCTTCATACAAGATGCAGGACCTAAAATAAATTTATGCCTCAGTATGGCAAACTTTCAGTCTGTCTCCACTTTTATCTCCCAGATTTTCAGGCCGGTCTCAGGGATCTTTCTGTATGCCACACTGGATGGTGTTTTTTCTCAGTCCTACTAGTATTGCAGCCTGCATATTCTCCAACAAGCCATTCATACACCTTGTCCTGCTGATGTATTCCTTACTAATAATAATAGTATCCACTGCAGACAATCCCATCATGATATAGTATGCTCTCTTACTGTCACGACAGCTGATTCTAAAGACATCTCTCTTTAGAATATGTTCTTATCCCACTAAAAAGCACACTCCATTTCAAATTATATTATTCTCTACATTTTTAACGACTATACTCTGTTTTTCCTAATTCCATAGCCAGAATTCTGCTAAAAGGCAGAGAACTTTATAACAGCCTCTTTAGTTTTTCTTCTATTATTGCACTGGCAAACTGCATCCTCAGTGTTTTTCAGTGCTGGCCAGTTTCCCTTGAAGTTAAAGGGGAGATAATTTGGAGACTACAGCTATCAAATCAAGCAGACATTTTTATTTGGGGAGCTATGAAACTTTGGCTGGCTTGCTGTTGTGACTGGAGTCGTAACAGCAGAGAGCGTGTCCCAGTGCAGGAGTATAATTGTTTTCTGTCTGACCTAACACAGGACAGAGCTGGCACCTTTACAAGAAGCTCTTATAATGAGCTAAATATGCTGAATTTAGCCTATATTATCACAGTGTATGTGAGCGATAAAAAAGGAATGGAAATTCTTCAGGGAAATTTAAGTGTAGGACATGAAATAAAATGCTTGTCCATTTAACTTTGTTTTAATGATTGAAGGACTGCAAATAGTGTACTTCCAAGTGCATTGCATTGCTTTCTCTCTTACTGCAAACTTAAGAGTTAGGCTTGACTAGTAGAAACATATCTCATTTGAAAAAGTATCAGAAACGTGGGAATTTGAAGGGATCACCTAGGTTCAAAGCAATGCAGAATTGCTTCCAACTATATGGAACTATAAAGGCTATGGAGGTTGAGGAAGGAGAGGGTAACGTCTGAATCACATCAAAGATTTATGAATTATTCTAAGGAGACTGTAGGACATGATATGGAGGCAAGCCAACAGGCTTGGATTTGCTCTGCAGGGGTTCTAAACATTATTGCAGAGTTAGTAGCCCAGAAATAGGCTCTAGTAGGAGCCCAAAAATAAATATACAAAAACAAACCCACAAACCTGAAGAAAAATTACCATGGGAATTCACTTGCCATTTAGATTAAGGTCAAATTTGAAACTCACAGATGCTTTTTCATTGATGTAAAACTGTACATATAAATATAAAAAGGTATTTATATCAACCCCTCTGATACCTCATTCATGCTTTATAAATCTTTCAACAGGTTTTTTTCCCCATAATCAGAGGATTTAAAGTATTCTACCTATAACACTGAACTGGTTTTAGGCATAATAGCCTGGCTTTTTTGGTTATGCCCACTGACCTCCCTTCCCCTTTCTTACAAGAGTGTTGTTACACGACTGTTTGAGCTCAGTTTTACTTCTAGAAAACTACTTCTAGAAACCTCTGGAGGAGGTTCCCCCAGAACTTGCAGCACACGCCTGAAGCGGTGCTCTGACCTGCACACATTCCCACCTGCACTGCATCTGTACATCAGAGCACGCACTTCAGCACGGGCTTTTTGTCCTTTTGGAAGCATCACACCTATGCTGCAGCCTCTTCCTGTGCTTCTTGGTGAGAGCACAGAGCATCCCAAGGCATGTTCCCTGGGGAAGCAGCACGTCAGGCTGCTGGCTCTGGAGGAGGACGGGTCAGCAGAGGAGTTCTGAAATAGAGAGAGGCCGAATGTCACCCAGCAGCAGTGCAAGAGGGGCTGGACCCTGAGAACAGCACATACGGGATGAGTTGGGAAGGTGGGAAGGTTAATGTACTTGTTCTAAAAAGAGATGGCACGCAATCACCCACTCAAGTTTGCATGTTTAGTGAGGGGTTTTCAAGGGGTTTAGAAGTAATTACTTTCAATACAATAAATTACATTTAGATCGTTTTTAATCAGTGAAAAAATCAAATGGCAGATGTAAACATTACAGGGACTGAGGAGCCTATTACCAGCGTGATTTTAATTATTTATGTTGCAAATCACTGCCCCGCTTCATGTATCTGACAATAATTCAACCTCACCTCAATTTTAACTGTTTCTGTTTTGTTCCAGAATTTAGCTTACGAAATCATTCTTACGCTAGGACAAGCATTTGAGGTGGCCTATCAGCTTGCACTACAAGCACGAAAAGGGGGCCATTCTTCAACCCTCCCTGAAAGCTTTGAAAACAAACCCTCTAAACCTATTCCCAAACCACGTGTTAGTATTCGGAAGTCAGTGGTAAGTAGAAGGTAGTTATGCATGCAGAAAAATCCAAAATTCAGCTATACAGTTAAGAGTTTATATACTAGAAGCTGTACAAATGAAAATACCTCTTGAGTCAGAAATGCTCCATCTTGCCACCTCTGCTCATCAGCTGGCAGGGTTGTGTCAACACAGCACTGGCAGCCATTTCAAACAACTGCTTATTTCAGATTCCTGCAGTTTAAGATGTTGCTTGGTTAGTCTTGTGTATGTGGGTCTTATAGTAATTACGAAGCTTTAATTAATTCAGTTTAACCACTGCATACCTCTCAAACTCTGCGGTTTCATGGACTTTCCTAATCTCCTATCACCTAACTTGTTTGGTATACAATCACAGTATATGTATCCTAATCAAATTACAAATGCAAATCAATTTACAATTATCCTGTCAGACCAAGCAACTTCTTTTCTTTTCTTACCCTTTTCTTTTTTTTTTTTTTTTTTTTTTTTTTTTTTTTTGGTCTGAGATTCAATATACCTTTTCAGTATTAATCACAGAGTCCTAACAAACAAAGCTCATTGAAGCATACATATTGATTGTCTTTAAAGTGCCCTCCTGAAGTGCAGAGATGACAGAGAAATATTCTTTTACAGTAGACCTTTTAAAAAAATTATGAAAACTATTATAAATTAAGTGAGAACACAGGCACAGGGTGATTTGGGAGGGAAAGGAGAAAAATGACCGCACACTGTATCATATTCACTGACTATAAAGTGAGAACTTTATATGACACTTAATTATTGGGTGAGAGGAAGGGGTGGGAGGGGGGAAATGTATTACTGTACACTTTGTCATCCATTGCCACAGAATCTTCCTCCATAAAATTTTAAGTAGAAACATTTCCTGATGCCATCGTCTGTCTCATTAGCGAACAGACTTCTCAGGATGAAGTGTGGCTTTAATGAACTATGATGCCCTATAGCTTGGGGGTAAACACAGCTCTGATCTCAACAGGAAGAAGAAGGCAGCCATGAGTACATGGGAGTGTAGACACCACCATACTTGCTGCTGTACGACTTTGTCAATTCAGGATTTGCCCTGTTAGTTTAAAGAAAAACCCTCTGCTCAAGCTGCCGTGCACGGAGATGGTAACCCGTCTGTATGTTTGCATTTGTCTTAAAGCAGATAGATCCATCCGAACAAAAGACTCTTGCGAATCTACCCTGGATTGTTGAACCTGGACAAGAGGCCAAAAGAGGCATTAATACCAAGTATGAAACTACAATTTTCTGATACAAAACTGTCCCCCTGTTCCTTGTTGTGCCTTGCACGCCAAGCAGTCACAGCACAGCCTTTCCTTTATGGCAACGTTTCAATCCAGCAGAGAGGAAGACTGCACTGTATGAGTGGCCTTGTAACTAACAAAAAAAGGCTGCCAGTCATTTCTGGTGATGTTCTTCTTCCTGCAGCACTGACAGAAGAATGACACTATATGAAGACTTTTAAAATTACAGTCCACAAGAGGAGTGAGAAACCTTATTTTTCATGCAGTTCTCCCTTGTGACTCTGCCACAGTGCTTTCTTTGATTTCTTATTTTAGAATTCTACTTTTTAAAGGAAAAAAAAAAAACAAAAGGTCTCTAAACTAATACTAATGCTGCCTACGAGTAGAGTATTTGATTGGGTTTTTTATTTAAATCTTGGCAGTTTTTAATTGAAATAGAACCAGAATTAATGAATAGATTATTTGTGAAACCACTGAATTCATTAATAATTACTGTGTTGAATAAAGAACTCATTAAAGTGACAAGAAATTAGGCACCCTGATTTCTGTGTGCGCTGATTTTATATGTAATCATTGACGTCCTTTGATCCTCTACAGAAATAAGAACCTCTTGCATTGTAGCAAAGGATCAGAGTTTTATGAATGGTTAGAAAAAGGTATTAATAATGCACAGAAAACATTTATTAGATATTTTTATGGAAGAGAAGTACTATAGGAAAACATATGAATATTTATGGAAGGAAGCCAGATTAATTATGAGAAATATTGTTTATTTTAAAGTTAAGTAAATGACTGCTATTGCAGCATTATGAGAATTATAAGAGTTGTAGCATCAGTGCACTGGATGTTCTGTGTGATCAGTCTGGAATGAAAGTGGAATGGTCATTCTACTACACCTACATATAGTTTATGCAGTTCAACATTGCTATAGCCATGAATTCTACTGGTATTTTTAAAAAAATAATCTCAGTGGTTCTAAAAAAAGTCAAAACCATGGATTTTGCTATCAAGATTTCTGTCACAGAAAGCTTGTTTGGAAGAGTGTTGATAAAATTCTACTGCAAAACATTTTCTAAATAAAAACAGCAAGAAAAAGAAAAAAATTCCAAAGTAATAAAAATGTTTTCATGAAACAAAATAATTAAGCATTTGCTTAATATTTGGTTAAACAAGATTTACTTACTTTTTCTTTAAAGTGTTTTAATTTTTTTAATGTCTGTGGAGTATTTGTATAATACCATGATGTATATTTCTGTAGAACTGAAATTATAACAGTAAAAATATCATTATAGGAGAAAAATGACATTTTAACGTATATTGTTCTATCCAGTCAAATTGTGAATCATTTGGAAGTTCATTATAGAGATATTGATAAATTGTGTGGTTGTCTTAATGTTTTTTTTAATTATTATTTCATATCCAGCTGAGGTTTTTCGGTTAGAATCATCAGTTGGTATGTTCCAAAAAATGGATAATTGAACTTGGTTTAAAACTGATAATTGTATATGGTTTAGTTAAACCTAATCATAGCGCTGAGTGATGACATACTTTTAATACAGTATTCAATTTACTTGAACAAAATAGTTCCTTGTACATATTTTTGCTTATTCACTGTTGATATGTACTTAGTCAACTGACAGTAAAAAAAAAAAACACCACTAAAAATATGGTACCAAAAGGAAAATTGTATAGGAGAACAGTAAATAGTAGCCTCACTGCAACAAATACTTATGTAAATATGCTTGGGCTTCCAGTTATAAATTTTGTAATTTTGTCATTTATTTATATCCTATAAAAGCACACAAAATAAAAGGAAGTTGTACAGTCCCAGCTTTGTGTATCATTTTATCACTGCTAAGGGAAATCAGGAGCCTGATGCAAAGGATACTGAAATCAGTGAAAGATCCCTCCTCCCATTTCACTGATTGCACTGGGCTTTGGATCTTGTACCAAGGAAACCTAGGAACTGCTGTGGAGAGAGTTTTGGTTTGCAATACCAATTTTGTTTACAGATGGTAAAAACATCACACTTTAAAATCCTTAATTAACTGGTTCTTCCATGCTCTGCTCAGCTGCTGACTTCCCATATTTAATCACACCCTGTAAAGACTTGTGCAGAAGTTATGTTAAAACACATTCACTTCAGGCACGTAAAGTACAAATTGGCCAGGTTTTCAGGATATAAAACTGGGACACCTCTTATGCAGCTGAGTGACCCCTAAAATTAAAAGATGAGACAGGAGCTGCAGCAAAACTCTAAGCAGATGTAAAGGAGAGGTGTGAAACAACAGGAGGAACTGGCACCTTTCAGGAAGAATTTGATCTAGGTTCATCAAAGAGATGTCAAGCAGGTAAGGTGGCACAGTAAGCAGCTGAACTCATTTGGGAGAGATAATTGGGGCAAGAGAGACTGAAGATAACTAGCAGTACTGATGAAAGGTGAGACAGATGAAAGACAGGTAGGACACAGAATTGAGTGTGAAGGTTTTGGGACACAGGCAGTGAACAGCTGAAGCCCCCACAGCAGACATAAATTTGAACTGGAAGGAAAGAAAAGAATTAACACACATAAGGGACTTTGGTATTTGCAGAAACCTGGGATTTTAGAAGGAAACTCATCCATCACTACTAAGCAATACTAGTATAAGCCAGTTGGAGAGAAGTCCACGGGGTCTCCTCTGGCATGGGACAGTGGTTCAGCAATCCTTTCTTCAGATCCAAAAGGTTTTCTACAAATTTGCACTAATCCAAAGTAATTACTACTTGATCTTCTGTCTTCTTTGGTTGAGGTGACTTTTCATTTAGGTCCTGGTATGCTGGAAGTGCGCAGGCAGTAAGGGGATAATGGTCAGTCTTAAGAGTGAAGGTAGAGAAAAAGCCAGAGACCTCTATAAGATCAGAAAACCAGGAAAATTGCTGTTCTTGACCTCTAGGGTAAGAGGGAAGCAGAGGCAGTCAAGGAGGGTATATGAAGAAGCTGGAGCATTTGGATGCTGTAAAACCAAGAGTTAATTCCAATGACTGCCTTAGAGTGGGAAGGTGGAGAATAGGCAAAAGAAGAGAGGTGATACAGAAGTAGATTGCATTTGACATGACAAGGTAAGCAAATTGAAATACAAATGAGGTGTGGGAGGATTTTGAGAATTATGTGAGTAGTGAGGTCTCTAATACGCTGTTGTGAATGGGTGTTTTAGGTCGCTCAACAAATCACTGGCAAAGGTATCGGCTAAAGCAGGTTTAATAAAAAAGTGAAAGGGCGATAATGTTCATTGGCAAGGTTCACTTTACTGCTGAACTACATAGCTGAATCACACGCAGAAAAATCAGACTAAAATCTAAAGTCAATCAAACTAAAATCAGTCTAACATTGCCTATGTGGAGGTTGGGGATGGGACAAGGTTAAGGATGGAAAAGCATAAGGATAAAAAGGGATGAGAAGGACCCTCCTGTTGAGTCACAAAGTTCAGAGTAGACCCTTTTGCCAAACATAGCTCCAGACTTGACCAATGGTTTACGCCTAAAGTTTTTAACAGCACTTAAACTTAACTGCACTTCATTGATAGCCTAATAATAATAACTAATAAGCGAGTTAAGAAAAGATCCTTCGGAATTTACAATGAGCACAGCAGTAACTCACAGGCCTAACTTATTTACGAATCTAATCTACTTAACAATGGCAGAGATCAACACCCATAGCACGTGTGTAGGACAGAGTCAATTCTCTCACCTTTGCTGAGAGGGCCAGGGACCAGAGGCGTGTGGGTGTGGCTGGGTCGCTATTCTAAACCACGCAGGTCATTGCCAGGGACATGGTTCCAGGTGGAAGAAAAGGTGAGTGTGCAGTGGAAACACTCCACACTCTCCATTTTGTTCCTTTTTTCTGGAACGAAGCAGTGACCAGAGCCCTTGGGGTGGTGCGGACGCAGAGCAGGGCAGTCAGAGCAAGCAGAGCGGTCAGTGCCATGCAGACCATCCGGCTTGGAGGGTTTGTCCATCACTGTTTCTCACTGTCTTGGGCTTGGGGAAGGAGGACACCAGCTGTGGGAGCATCCGCCATTATTGTCCTTTGTCTTGGGAATAGCCGTGTAGCTGCTGGGCTGCAGTAACATTCACCACTTTGTCCTGTCTTGGTGGCCATGGGGAGCTGGGTGGGGATGGTGAGCACCTTTTTGTATGTAAATCACCTCTTTTATGTAGTGTTGTTACAACTGCTATGGTTTGCTGTTACTCTTTGTTTTCCTTATCTCATTGCTTTTTCTCTAGTAAATTGTTATCTCAATCCATAACCTCTGCCTTTTTGTCCCTTTCTCAGTGAAGGGGACAGGGGAGAAGGGAAGCAGCTGTTTGGTTTTAAACCACAACAATTTGCTGTAGTATATTCACACTTGGCAGACACACAGTAAAGGAGTATGGACACATACCTGTGAAAAATTCCCCTCAGGATCAGTGAAGTACTCATGCTGGAGGCCTTTGCATCATTTTGAAGGGTGAAGAGTTGAGCCTTGAGGAGTGGAGTTATCAGCCCAGGCTCATCGCTGGCTTTTGGCAGTGGTCCTACAAATAGAGTGAACTTGAGAATTTGCTCGCTCAAGAGGAGTGTCCCACTTGGAGGGAATTGCTGGCTGCAGCCCTCTGTGGTCCAGGAGAGCTCAGAGGGTCTCACTTAGAACCGCTGTTTATAGGATTGCAAGAGAGTTTTCTTTTGTCACAGCAATTTTCCATCCTGGCCACAATTCAGGTCAGTAACTCTCTGTAAAAGTTTAATCAAAAAAGTGGTGTTACACTTGCATTCTTATGCAGGCAAGAAAAATAGGTTTCCAAGACTGTTCACTAAAAAGCAGGAGCTCATTAGCCACAATAAGTTCCTGGGAGCACAGAGTGTTTCTGATAAGCTCAAGGAGCTTAGCTGAGCTGTCATTCATCAAGGGCCAAGGCCTAACAAGCATTTCTGAAATGATAGTGTGGGCCAGTGTGAGAGGGGGGATGCACTACCATGTATGAACAGTAAAAGAGCTGCTGCTGGGACAAGATTTAAAACCACGGAAAGTCCTGACAAACAGCAGGGAACTTCTGTGTTTGTGGAGTTAGAGGGTTTCCTAAAGCAGATGTTGATGTTGCATTTGAGACTGGATGCAGTGACTCCTCCAAACTGGCCTGGTGTTTTTCAAAAGCCAGAAGAGCCACTGCTCACAGCTGGCAGGAAGAAACACTCAGCATCTCCAGTTCTGGTATTCTGCCAGGAAGTTTGTGAGAGGCTGCTTCACCTGCAGAACCACAAGGTGCACATGCCTTGCAATTTAAAGTCAACATCTCAGCATCAAAAACTGGAATGGCCATAAAATGGTAACCATTGGCAAGGGAATCGTCAGGTTGTGAAGAAGATTGTGTCTGTCCTTTTGAAAAGAAGCAGCATGCTAGACAACTAATGCACAGACAGCTGTAAAAGAGTTTATCTCCCATTCTAGATTAAAACAGGCAGTTTGTGCCACATGCAGGCCTCTAACTTTGCCCTAGATTTCTTTCAATGTGTGCTGTTCAGCTGGCCTGCTCCACACTTCACTGGAAGATGATGCCTAAGATGTCATCAAGCCAACAGTCTAGAAATAGTAACTTCAACTATCTCCAAAGTACCAGCCCAAAGAACAATTGACTCTGTGAAGGAACTGTGTGGCAGTGACAAGCACATAAGTAAGAGATATGGCATAGGGATTAGAGGCAGTATTTAGATGTGGGCACTTATCTAAGGAGAGGGAGAAAAAAAGGCTCTTAACTGGCTGGAAATCCTGGCAGGATTTTCAGCCTCCTGGAAAGCATAGGGGGATGATGCTCAGGCTTCTACTGAAAGGCTCTGCAATTGTTCAGTGCTCTTTGGCTTCTTTAAGTGAACCAACTTCTTTGCTAAACCAGCAAACTGACTCTACTGCTATCAAGGCCACGCTGATTCTGATTAACCATATGCTGGTTCTAGTTAACTTTCACACCTGATAACCTGAGCTAGACAGAGGCTGACCACATGTCTCACTTGTGGCCAGAGTTCACATTGGATGTAGATTTTGTGGAACTGGTGGATGATTTCGGTCCTACTGATTAGACAGTCACACTCATCCTCATAACAAGCCTGAATGCAACCAGCCCAAACACCACTGTCCTGCTGAAGAGGCAGAAGAGGGAAAGCAGAGAAATGACCTATGGTCCTTGCTTTTTAGGAAGCCTGTGCTCCAAATGCATGAACGGAAAACAGCATCTCCAGCTGGCTCCTGCTCTTGTAAAGCACCACAAGCAAATTTCTCTTCAGTCCTACTTAACCTTTATATAGTGCCACACCTTTCTTCCTTCTGTGGAAGTCAGGTACCTAGATGTATTTGAGAACGTGGGTCTGGGTAAAGTGGTAACAACTAGGCAGACAAAAATGGGATCAGTATGTAAATGAAACCAAATTCTCTCCTCTCTCTCCTGTCTTCTCTTGCCACTCTGAGCTTGGATAGAAAACTGCTTTTTGTATCAGCCATAAAAGCTGAATTCAAAACACTTTACAACAACATAAGAAAAGATGAAGCTTACTGGAAATATTCAAGAACTGCCTGGATGCAGGCCTGTGTCATGTGCTCTAGGATGACCCTGCTTGAGCAGGGAGGTTGGACCCACTGCGGTCCCTACCAACCTTACCCATTCTATGATTCATACAGTATCTTTGTGTGATGAAGAAGTCTATCACAGATGTAACTTCATAAGCTCACTTGATTGTAAGACACAAGCCTTTCTGTCCTTTTAAACATGGCATTTCCTACTTTCAAGTCATTAGAACTGCTCAAATTCTCCACACCCTTATATAAAGCTAAATTCATACCAATATTAAATCCTTAGGGAAAAAAAAAGGAAAAGAAAAAGAAAAATTCATGCTCAGTGTTAAGGATAGGCCAATGCTTGAGAGAATGTGTTCAAATTTGAAGTCAGTATATTTGTTATCATATTTTCTAAACATATAATAGGAAATCAGAAAGCCAGTGAGACAAAGGAAATGGAGATATGCTCCAGTATAGAGAATACCCAATGAGCATTAACTTTATCTTATAGTGACACCATGAGGAAAAAAAGAAATAGACCACGCTAATTTAAAACGCGCATTAGATGCAGTGCAGTCTTCATTCTTCCACTTGTGATTACTGGATAATTATAACCGCTAGGCTGCAGAGTGTCAGGCTTGGGCATGTCCTAAGCAAGAATATCCTAATGTATATAGTTGAGGCTAGCACTACTTCTTTCTTGAGTTTATGTTGCAAAGACTAATATTTTTTTCTTTAGTTTACCTTCCAGGCAGTATGTAAATCTATAAAAGTATCAGTGATGGATTGAATGAACAAATCTGCATCGGAATTGAGTGAATCTACTGAAACATACAAGTATCTGGGAACGCTGTGCCTGAGTGGAAGTTAATATAAAAAGATATTAGATCATTCACTGTGGCCATCTCTCTGTAACAGCCATTACATTTAACTCAGTTATATAAGACTTGAAGAGTAAACTAAGCTAGGTACCTCAAAAACCTGGAAAACTGAACTGATTGTTACAAGTAGTAGGGAAAAGAGACTATTAAAGTGCCGACATTATCCCCAGCCCCTGATGAGGCAGGAAAGCCCTTTGGTGAGCAGTACCTAAGTAATTCCAGCTGGTGATACATACAGCCTGCTCCATAGACTAAGAAAAAGATGGGGGTAAATATTCCTGCCAATCTGACTTTGGGGATATCTGTTTCCCAGCCAGAAGTCTAGTCCTTGCGTGATGCAATCTGCAAGGAAACAAAAATATGAGTATCTATTGCACCTGAAGGTGCAGATCACCTGCGTTCAATACTGCACATCCTAAAGCCAATCTCATAGGATGGTGAAAAGATTTAAAGATCAAATTACACAGTGCAAGAATGAAATTCTTCCTGATCTGCAGATGACCAACAAAACCTCTGAATCCTCGTATTTCATTACAATCCCTCCTCTAGAACAGACTTCTGCAGACCTGAGTCCAGCAGCGTTATCAGAGGCTCTCTGAAGTTCCTTTCTGTACCTATTTTTAGGTGAGACATGCAAAGCAAGGAAATAAAGATCTTAGCTTTATAATAACCCATAACAATTGAAACACACAGAACATCTGGAAGCATTTAAGCAGAAACAGAATGTTTTCCTGAGACCTTTGTTTAGACTGCATTTTGCATAAAGATGTAAGAATTAAGAGCTAATTCTGTTGTTGTATATGATTTTACAAGTTTGTTTTGAATCAAAATATGATGTAATAATAAATCAAATTCCTTTAAGAAATCCAAAGTTTGTATATTGAAAATGATGTGTTAAAAACAAAAATAAAAATCATGAACAAAACAGTTAGAAATCTGTCAGAACATTTGCCAAAAACAGCCTCTCAAAAAACCACAGCGGTCAGTAATGCCTAGAAAAATTCTGTGGTGCTCAGAGTAGACTCTACTTTTCCATATAACCTCAAATCTGCCATTCCACTGTTTGCCTCAACACTGACTTCAGGTCAGTAGTTGCCTTGGTCACCTCTTTAAGAACACTGGAACTGCTATGATTCACAACTTCTTTGAAATTTCTCATTTTTTTTAAGGTGTGATGAATTTTACCAGGTGTGGTTCAAAGGACTCTTCATCATATCTGTTGCAGACAAATAGCTGTTTATCATTTGGACTTAGTGATTCAAAATTCTTTAGTTTGAACAGATGCATCTTTGCAACCTGTTCTGTTAAGATTATCAATTTCAAATGCCATAATCCCAACATCGTAATTCAAAACTGTGTCACTGTGATCAATGGAATAAGCTTCTTTTTGTTAATTACATAGGTTTAATATTAATCTCCCATGTACTTTGCTTATTGGTATTTCACTCCTTGGTTTAAAAACCCTTATCTGTTGCTCTTACACTTCATAACTTGCACTTTATAAAATATTATAAACATAATCTCTTAATACATTTTCCTGTGTTGCTCTTCAGCTTCTACACTTTTTTAAAGGGATGTCATGTAAGATAACATCTCATTCAGCGAGTTTGGTGGTGTAGTGGTTTTTTTCACATCTGTGGAACTGTGACTTCTTGGACCTCTTTCAAAGCTTTCCAGCTTGAACACATCCTACGTTACATCTGTGCTCCCAACCATGTCAAAATTTATTTGCTGGAATGATTCCAAATCTGTAACTCCCTGATCAAGGTGATACCCTGTTATACAAGGAATATGCAAGCAGAGTACAATCAGTGACACCTGGAAAACTGATAATTTTTTACACCTTGAAATTGATTTCATAATAAAGATTTCATAAAGGTTTGCTTTTCAAGAAGGTCTCTGCTGATCCAAAGCCAAACGTGTGGGTGTTTTTCATCTCACTGTAGTTCATTTAACTTGTAAAAGGAGACTTAACTTCCTTTCTATAGCTCCTGTCAATTACATAAACATTCCTGTGAGCCAGTCAGTAAGAGTTTATGACAGATTTAGAGCTGCTTGGTGATAATTTATGAGTACTTTATGTTGGCCTGATTACTGAAGTGTTTGCTATATGGCTTCATTTGTTTAGTGTAACAAGAATCTGTCGGGGAAAAAAACAACTCCGAAAGGGAAGGATAGATTAAGGTACCCAGTTTTCAAACTCTACTCAATCCTTAAGGAATGCCAGAATTATTTGAACATCCTATTCAACATAGCCTCTAAAATCAGCTTAGAGAATGAAAAAGCCATGTCCACGAATCTGCAAGAGCACACCTTGTATTTCAAGTGATAACTGAAAAGTGCTTAACTTCTTCAAAAAGTGCTGCTTCTGCCAGTCACCACAAAAACACCACCACTACAGTTACCTTGAATGTGCCACTGCTGCTGGATTATCTGTGCTACTGATCTCTGACAGTGGTAGCTCAAATCTTGTCTTCACTTCCTGTGAGGAAGAATTTTGGCAGCCCTCCCCTTGGATTAAGTCCTTGGGTTACAATACCTAAATCAGCTGTTCTCTCTTTGAAGTTCTGACTTTGTTTATGATCATTCTTTTCTTTCCCTTCAAGGAATCTCAGCAGCTATGAACAGTCAATTTAGAATTTAGAAATAACAAAAAAAAAAAAATCTCATTTTCAATAGAAAAAACATTTTGTTAGAACTCAAATGTTGCGCAAAACACATTCTAAACAGAAGACACTCAAGCTCCAAGCCCCTTGCTTCTTGTCATAGGTATTAATTCCAATTTAGACATCCAAATTATGATACATTCTTTCTCACAAAAGCGAAGTTAAGGCCTCATGTATTTGGTTCTAACTGCTCAAAGTATTCACTGTGATCAAATTCTCATTTTCCAGATAGGTTACTGCTTAACAAAACAAACACATTGGCAGATACGTAACAATCCTAAAGTAACTTCTAATCCATCGCAGAACTCAAATAAAGAGCAAAATAAGTAAAGCAAAATGGAGGGACAAGCTGCATGAGCTGGAAACACTGTGGTTTAATTTTTGAAAAGGAGGAGATGTAATTTGTATGCAAAGTAAAAATAAATATAGGAAGGATTATAATTTTCAGAGAACATGATCTTAATTTCCTAAATTCGTATTTTAGCAAAAAACCAGCTATATGATGCATAACACATAAATGTAACAGCTTGTTAAAGATCACTCTTTTTTTTGCTATTACATGCTGAAGAAACCAGAATCCAGAACACAAACTGAGAAAATGTTCCATTCCACAGAGTCACTTTGTGATAAAAAAACAAGAATAGTGAAGTCCAACTTTGCTGCAATGAGTCTTCCCCTCACACTACCAATACTAGAACCCTGAGCAGTGGAACCCCTCATTTGAAGGAAGGTTGACATAAGTAATTAAGGACTAAATATGAGATATAAGGAGTTGTACAGGATCTTGAGAAACTGCAACGTGTAAAGAGCTCACAGCTAGGAGAAGTTTAAGAGGAAAAGTAGATCATAACTCAAGGAATAGACTTTTGTTTCCATAGCCACCAAAAGCTTAACCCTTTGGACAAAGATATTTCTGGGAAAAAGGGATAAAACAGTCAAATTGGTAGACTTACAGCTTATTGGCACCTACTGTGTTTTGTATCTTTTTAACCAAATTTAAATTATCAAGACACGCTATGAAGAAAGTTCCAGGTCTCGTGAAGTTCAGTTGAATTGTACCTATCTCTGGCAGGTATTCACAGATATTTAGAGACAGACTTCCACTGGCCTATGCCCATGTCTGTTCATTCATCTATTCTCTACCAAAAAAGACAAAATTCTGAGCATTTCCAAGTCTGACATTAAAAATATGCTATTCCTTTCATGTATTATGTCAGGGCTATAAAACCAAAAGTATATTTTTCAGTCTTTCCTTAATCGTTTTTTCCTACACTACTTCTGCCAAGGGGCTTATAAACAACAGCCAATACTGATCATAGTATTAAATTAAAGGATGAATTTAAGTGGTTATAACTGGGAAGCACAAAAAGAAATGTTGTCATTGTTACTCTGGGACAGGAAAACTTGCTCTCAAAACATGTTAAGACTAAGATTTCTTAGCACTGAAGTTAGAGTTTGATAAGGCTACAAAGCCTTATCAACCTAAATACTGACTCTAACAAGGAAGAGGAATATGAACAGTTATTACTATCTTCAGAGGATATTGCAGGCAAATAATATGATTTTTAGAACTAAAAGAAAGCACTGCTATCATGTGCTAGAAAGTACTACAGAAAAGTGCTATAGAAATAATTTTCTATGCAATTACAGAGCATAATTAGAAGAGTCTAATGCTTTAGAAAAGTAACACAAAAGGTATTTTAAATATCACGCATACTTCATGCACATTTATGCATTAGAAATAACACATGCTTTACCTAAGAAGCATCTTGTTTACTTTTGAAGAATTTGAATGGGTAAATTTTTCTTTGCCTCATTTTGAGTCATTTTAAACATCATGATTTTCAAAACTCATCTGAGTTTGTACATTATTAGAGAAACTGAACAAAGCTAAAAATGAATCAAACACACGAGTAAATTGAAGGAAGCTAACACAGTAAGAAATTAAAAATACCACATAAACACATGGAATCTAATTGTGGCATCCTAAGTAGTACTCAGAGGATGCCTCTTGAGTACAGAACAAGAATCCTCTCTAGCCTGAAGGACATGAATCTAACCATTCTCAGAGTACTTCTCCTCTGCACAACATATGGTTTGTTAAATGGAAACAAGCACAGGAAGCTAATTTGTTCCGTAAACAGTCAGGCCCCAAGAGAGAAACTGCCTATTGAAACACTTACAAGATACTGTAGCTTTCTCATCCTCCTGAACAAACACACAAAGGCAGCTTAAGTAGTTCTAGTCCAATTATCACACAGTTGTGCTGTATCCCTCAAGTGTAACTGTGGGAGATGATATAGGAAGTGATGAAGCTGTCAATGACACATGCAGACTGAAAATCTTACTCCTTTATACTCTTTTAGGACACACGCTTACAGTCTCAGCCTAGGCATCTATTGAATCTATTGACAAGGTTTCCCATAAAAAAGCCTCCTAGAAGAAAGGTTTGCAGTAAATCAATCTGGAAGAAAAGCCTCTTAAAACTCAAGAAAATCCAGCATCCGTGCTCCAAACCTGCTGGTCCCTGCCTCCCAAATAAAAGCCCACACCAACATAGACATGGATAGAAGCACGCCACAAAACAGCTTTGGAAGTGCTGAAAAACACAATCAATCTACTGTCAACCCACTGCAGAGTTCCAGCCACAAACAAGCCTGGTCTCAGCTTAACATCTTACTCATATTGGCAGAGCCAGTGACTGTGCCCCACTCCTAGCTTGAAAGAACAAAGTGAAACTGAGCACAGAGAAAGAAAAAAAATATCAT
The DNA here is from genome assembly GCA_013400235.1 of Oriolus oriolus. NCBI lineage: Eukaryota > Metazoa > Chordata > Aves > Passeriformes > Corvidae > Oriolus > Oriolus oriolus. The sequence goes on along the minus strand of VXBT01003351.1, from coordinate 442,207 downwards.
ACTGGAAGTGTTCAGAGTATCTGGCATCCTCCCTGTTCTCCAAAGAGTAAAGGTCATTTGGCTTCTGCTTTTCTTGGAATCACAGCAGAAATAAGGTGTCCCAAGTCCTCAGAGCTCTTGGGCATCATCATCACCATCTGTGAACCCAAATAAATCTGTGCCTCCACAGCAGACACAAGGAAGAAGAAAGCACAAGGTGGACAAATACACCTGAGGGCTCAGGCGTCCTATCAGAGGGAAATACAGCCCCAAGGCTGACTTTTCCACTCCTTGGCATTGCCATGGAGTCTGTAATTGCTATGAAGGAGAAAGGGCAACCAAACAGTTCAGTAAGGGAGCAATGTTCTACTAGCAATTGCAAAAACATACCTGAATTCTCTGTGATCTCCTGCTATTCTGGATTTACTGGCTTCTTGAAGATGAAGGCAAGTGGCCTCCCTGCAACGTTCTGTTCCAGGAGGGCAGAAGAAACTCCCCGAGTCAGTGTCAGCCTGGCTTTCCCCAGAAACCTGCAAGGGCATCAGCTTCTGCGAAACACCTCAGGAGAGCAGTGATAAGGACACAGACTCTGTTGTGGCTAGATACAACCTGGGGAGCTGGGCCCCGTACAGAGACTTCAGTGAATATAAAAATTGTAAAAAAACCCTCCAAACAGAGACTTGCACAGCATTCTGTAACAGGGAGTTTAACTGTGTAATTTTCAAAAGGAAGCGAAAGAATTTTGGGGTGGGGATAGTCCTCTATCTACCAGTTCCAGTTCTACCCCCACATTCCAGCACTGCAAGAGATCTATATGGAAAAACCTCAGGCACTAAGTGCACAGCTCTATTTCAAACAGCTGTGTAAGGTAAGAGAGGGGGAAGGAGAACACTGCAGGTGGAGGAATGGTACACTTTCAGGCAATACAAAGCACCCTCTTGAGCAGCTGTATCACACACAGCTATGATTCCCAGGGAAAGAGAAAAAGGAGATACATGAAGGAGCTGTAGGTCTAACTGACAAAAATGAAGAGACTCAAAACTTCTACAGAAACTGACAGGCATGGTTAACAGGAAGTATACAAATTGTTTACACAAAAGCATATTATAATTGCAGTTATAGAACTAGATAAAATTGGCAATGCTCATTAGTTAAATTTGAATGTAGACTTATTCATTTTGATCTGACATTAAAAACGAAAATGGAAGCACTAATGTTCAATCTACATAAAAATTGCCTTTAGCCAAATTCTCTTTTACAATACATGTAACACTGAAGAGAACAGCCAAGTCTGATGATACAGCAAGACTTATTTTTTATTACAGTAAACTGTCCTCTCAAATATTTTAAATTGAAGAAGTTACTTTCCTGCCTCCTATTTTAATAAATTTTCACTTGAATTTTTTCATACTTTCCCTGCAAAGGAGATCTATTCTTTGGCTCTTCAGACATTTTCATCACTATTTCTCTTCTTCCACCTCAGTTTCAAATACTTACAGCCATATGTGAATGCATATGTGAATGCAACCATCCCAGCATCACCTTCTGTGAAGAACAGCTTCCTCAGTTTCAGCAATAAGTACAAGGCTGCTGTGCTGTCATTCTTCTAGAACATCCAGGAATGTAGTATTTATCTCACATTTCTTCAAGTTTCTGTGCTATTTGCTTCCTACTCACTCCAGAATTGCAATTGTCTATGAACTCTGCTCGTGCACCATTTGCTTTCTGCATTAAACTGTGATCAGGTTTTTTTCTTATCATCAGGATTTCATTAGTGTTCTCAGAGAAGAGGACTTACTGCCCTGGTTCCTCATGGGAAATATTTTTCCTGTACCTTTTAACCTGGCTGGGTCTCTAAGTTCAGCCCGACAGGGTCCTGAGCAGTAAGGACAGCACAGCCTCTGGGATAGAGGGATACTGGCTAAGAGCAGCTTCCTGCTCCTTGGATCTTCGGCTGCTCAGGGGGTTCTGATGGGCTCTCTACAAACTGGACAGTAGAAGCAACTCTGTCCTGAACACTGCAGGACATGTTCCAAGACTCTGGTTTCCCTCTGTTTCCTTTTTCCTCCACACCCATATTTAATACTGTTGCTCCCCTGTCAAAGCACTTTTGATGCAGTTTGTAAAGCAGCATTATGATTAGATGGAAACCAAAACCACAATAAAAGATGCAGCACTCCCCCTCCATCCCATGTATAACAAAACTCACTCAGGAATTCAAATTCATTTACAACTTTGGCCAATATTGCCTGGATCATCTTTATTAAGTACTGTACATACTCAGAAGACAAAACATCATGGTCTTTTCTACTGAATTTCTTCTCTTTACACTTCTGCCAGCAGTACTTTGATTATACTGACCCGTATTTAACAGCACCTTAGAAAGAGTAGAATTTCAAGTTGGAAAAGAGGAAACACTGGTGATTGTCAAAACCAGGGAAATACTAAGAATGCCTATTAAATTTTATGAAATGCACACAAAAAATAATAAAAGTAAAAAATTCATTATTCAGTACCAGTTGAGATACTTGCTACAGTACCTTTTACAATCAAGTAGTTAGACAGTGTTCTACTGCCAGCTACAAAAATATGAAAATCATATTAATGCTTGTGCAGTTGCTCACAGCAGTTGAGAGGCAATTGAATAGAAAAAGGCTTACTAGGTACCAAATAAAAAATTGCTACCCCATTATTCATAAAACATTTGACAAGTGCAATTAGTACAAAACATTGATATTTCTACCCTATATTGAATCTACAAATAGATTGTAAAAATGTAAAAAAACCATGAAAAAACCACAAAATCACATATTACCAGGCAAGAGATCAGCTGGGCACAGAATCCCATGTAAACAAAGCTGACAACAGTAAAGTGTCTCCATAGTATAAAATGAATATTATTTCAAAAAGAAAAAAACCCATAAAATTCACACCTTCTTATAATTTTCAATACATAAGTTTTAAGCCATTTCCATTCTCATTTTAGCTGGTTAGCTGTACTCATCCTTTGACTGGAAATGTGGCGTGGTCTCTTCCACTTCAATGACAATACTGAATTTCAGATTGTGCCTGAGAAAACAAGACTCAGGATGTTCCCCTTAATAGGAACAGCTCATACATGTTACAATGCACTTTATCTCCACAGGTTGGAAGCACAAAGGTTTGCACTGCAAGTGGGAGGCACAGCTGCTGTAAACTGAACATAGGCTTGATTTGGTTTGAACGTCAAGCACCAGCATGGCTGGTTTCATTTTTCAAATGAAGAATGCCCCTGCCTCTTTCAATTCTGTACTAAATGAATATCCTTGCATCGCACCAAAATAATTTTTTTGCATCTTACACAGTTGTGTTCACGGCTAGAGAGCATTTAGCCACCAGCCTTAGCATAAAATATAATTTCAAAAGTATTATACTCTTATTCTTTCTTCCTTGTTATTAATATTAATTTCAACTAATTTGAATAAATCTTAATATAATTTCCTTACAAAATTGGAAGCAACATACTTAAGATGCAAATCAAGATTTAAAGATTATAATAATGCTTATTAAAAACAAGATTAAATGCAAGTTCATTTGAAAAAACATGCATAAAAGTACATAAATATACATGAAAACATCATGAATGCAACAATTAAATATAATTCACAGCTTAATGACTGTCAGACAAAGCGGAATTTTCTTTCCATCTTAAAAAATTAGTTATCTTTGCAGTGTTCAGACCACTAATCAGAACTTCTGTAATACATAAAGAATACCAAGATTATCAACAGTCACATACACTTTGAAATTAGGGGACACATGTATCGACTTGAGGTTTGTTCCATTTGTGTAGAAGGTTTGTAAGGATTCTCCAGTAGTTACATTCCACCACTAAGAAAAAGAATAACAACACACTTTCTGTTAGGTGATGGAATCTTACAATAAAATCTATTAACAGGCTTAGCATGGCTAACCCAGTTGACTTCTTTCACCAAAGAGACAGAATTGAAAACAAAAATACAAACAATCTTAAGCAGAATAAGTTTAGGACTAAGTACTAAAAGTATAAGGCTTTCAGACGAAAAGAAACTTCAAAAAGACTGAAGCTGTTAAATTTCAAGAAAACATACAAAACAATAAACTCAGGTACTGCCCCTTATCCCATCACAAAATGCAGTCAACAGACATAAACTGCAATATGTCCAAATTTTTAAAAATTATGTATTGTCATATAACCAAATGAATACATGAAACACATTGCCAGATAAATGAAACTATAGCTGAATTTAAAAACTTAGCTAGAAACACAATAGGACTGATCACGTAAAAATTTGAAACCATTTGTAGTTTTTTTAGTAGGACTGACTTCTTTCTCAGTGAGGTTACAATTATTATCTTTTGGAATATGCAGTAAGCACTAATAACAAAGAAACCAAGAAACCTTCAACCATCAGTTTACCATAGTCTGAAATTTCATATTTCTCAAAAAAACTGTAGACCAATGCAAAACTGGACCTAACACAATCCAGCCCAAAGCTGTTATTCCACTGTGCCAGTAAGAAGTCTACCTCTATTCCTTCAGCATTTGAGTGCAGCAGCAAAATATCACAACAGATTACCTTCAGCTTTGATCACATTGAAAAGCAGATGGCATTACCACTTTTTAGCTTACGCATCCCATGAAATACGTAACATTATAGTTGTGTGCAAAATACAGATTTGCGACTTGGAAAATTCAGCTCTTTGTTACATGATTACTGTCTTCAAAGAATTGGTCTGATAGCATGTCTAACAGCTAGACACTGACCAACAATCAGCTGAACTCCATCCCTCTGAGGTGAGAGCTTCGCCACCTGTCATTTCACACACACACAGATAACACACACCTTTCTAATAACAGGTATTGGCTATCACAAGGGAAAAAAAAACAACACAAAACCTCATGAGAAATTTAAAATTACAAAGAACCCATTCACAGACCAAAAAAAAGGCCACCTCTTCCCCTTCCCCCAAAAAAATATGCCCAGTACATGCCTGAACCAGTGAAAGACTGATGAAAACACTGATATCCTCCAAAACGTCTTTCAAAGACCAATTGCAGAAAAATCATCACTTGCAATTTCTTCTGAATTTCTACTTATGACAAAATTTAAACCTCGGTATCTCAAAAAAAAAAAAAAAGCCTGATATAGAGCATTTTTCTACTCATTGTAAAGAACACAATTGCTGTCAAAATTGAGTGCATATCCAGGCAGACAAAAATGACTGGGATCTTTAAAGATGTTAGGAAAGGATATTGCAATTGAAAACCTGAAGTCAGTAAAAATGCAATGCATGGAGTTTGAAAATGAACGTGAATTCTTAAAAGACTTCCAGGGGACTTGCAGATATGAGAAGAAGTGAAAAGTGCTAGACTATCACAACAATGAAGAAGCTTGGTGTTAAGTAAAATGCTGCAGGTTTGTTTATTGAATTAGTCTTAATTGTCGGAGTATTGCCATTTAATTAGGTATGATAGGATATTTTATTATCTCAAGGCTTACCTTAAGATAGCCGCCAGATGACACAAGCATTTGACTGTCAGGAGAAAAGCAGAGGTCTGTTATCCAACCCCCATGGGTTGGTTCTCCTTCATCCACAGTGACTGGGGAGCACAAGTGAAGTAATGCACCTGTTAAAACATCCCAAATCTAAAAGAGAGGAAAGGTTAGTCACAGAAGGAAACTTAACAGGAAAAAAAAATGACTCAAATAAGGAAACCTGAAATCTATTTTTCTGTATTAGAGAAAAAAAAAACCAAACCTTGCAAATACGTATTCTACTTGAAGTGACAACATAATTTTAAAAAAATTCTCATCTTAGAACTGTATCTTATATAGAGGATGTCATCACACATGCAATTCACAGTAGAATTATTATTAAATCATGTGAATCAGTTCCTTAGCATTCATGGAACATGAATCTATCAATATGGTTACAAACTACTGCCTCATGTGGCAAACTGCTATTTTCACCCTGATGTTCACCACACTACTAAGGAATTAGACATGCAGAACACAAACCGTAAGAACTCTTCTGCCTGTGAACTGACAATCAACTGAATTATAAAATAAACATCACTATTAGAGCAGTACCCTTATTTCTCCTCTGTCATCTCCAGTGGCCAATAGTTTGTTATCAGGAGAGAAGGTACAGCACCGCACACAGGCTTCGTGGCCTTTCAGTTCATGAAGAACAGATGAACTTTCAAAGCTCCATATCTAAATGGAAAACATTACATATGAGTGAAAAAGACAAGTTCAAAACCAATTATGACTTCTTTCTAAAAGGCATTAGCATTAAAATATACATAAGACTTTTCATACATATGCATATTTTTATGTGAATTTATGTAAATATTTTTTACTGTAGAGTCTGGTTTTCCTTTTATCGCCTGAATCACACAAGAACGCCCTTGCTACAAATTACTGAACTGACTGTATGTATCTTTCCTTGGAATATATGTTTTAATGAAACCTATTCATTTACAAGGAAGTTTAAAGCTGTTCACAGAAACAGGATTCATCAATCACTTGAAAATTATATTTTAAATACCTAATGGAACGCTTTAGGAATATAATAGGGCAGCCTCAGTTCACTACTTTGTGCACCTGCCTTTGGAACCTATGAACAGAAACTTCACTGGAAGTTTCAGAATTTTTCCTTAACTGTACAAATTCAGAATGTCAGGCTATCAACAAACCAGTACAGAGAAATAAACAGTGTTCTGCACAAAGCTGTGCATTAAACATGCATTTTATTTGTACAGAAGCCACTAGGCTTAAGTTATATCCAAGATCAATTGCAAAGGACCGCAACAGCTTTAGAAACATGTTGATGGATGTAGGAAATTTGAAACTAGAAATACAACAGGAAAACTTGAATAATCACTAGTTACTTCAAAATGAAAAATATAGATTACTTTTCAGGACAAATAAGGCATCTGTTTTGTCTCTGTACAGAAGGTAACCAACCTTTGCAGTTTTGTCAGCAGAAGTAGATGAAAATTTACTACCATCAGGTGAAACAGCACAGGAAAGAACAGCACCCCCATGACAAGCAAAATCTTTTTCTGGGTTTCCAGTAGTCATATTCCAAACCTACCACATATGCAGAAAAACCAGGTTACTTTTTTACTGCAGTAAAGAGGTTAAAAAACTGGCATCTTACACAATATATAAGGGATAAAACTCAGCTAGATAGTTCTAATGTGGCCAACATTTTGTTATACTCACTGGTATAGTTAAAATACAACAGTGTAGATCTTACTAAAAATAGAAAACCCAAAATTCTGCCTTAAAAGTCAGCTTATACTTTACGATTGATTCAGTAGAATGTGTGTCCACACAAAGTGCAGGAAACACCAAATCTGACAAGAGGCAGTCAAATGTGTTTGATGTGATCTGTCAATTCACAGCCTTTTACTCACCTTAACGGTTCCATCGAATGACCAAGAGAGAAGTTTTGAATTTTCCAGAAGTCTAAAGTCCTTGATTGCTTCCTTGTGCCCTCTTAGAAACACACGTTCACTCAATTGCCAATTCCATACCTAATCATAAAAATCAATTTTTTTAAATTGGAACAGCAAACATAAGAAGCATGAACTAGCTTTTTGATTTTTAAGTAACAGGACTAACAACAAGTTCTTATGGTGGTGGTGATTAATTAAAATGTTAGATATTGAAGTGATCCATAATAGAGATGGTCAACCTATGACAGAGTTCCCTATAATACACATATAATCTTCTTATTTTCAAAGTGAATTTGATACTTAAAATTCACTTGTAATTTAAAAAGAAAAAGCAAACCAATAAATTTCAGGCACCTCATTAGTTTGGTGTTTTAAACTTTTTATTATTACAACATACAGACTTATTTCATCTGGCAGACCTCATATTTTGCTTACTTAAATTAGATTTCTTTTATATTTTTAAAGGATATTTTTAATGAACTGCCATTTTGCCTTGCCTTTTTATAACAAAACGACACTTCTATTTTTAATTCAACTATTCATTGAAAAAGGACTAAGTGTAATTTTTTCTGCAGAAGCTATTAAGCATCGGTTTATTTTAAACGGCAATGATTTCATAGTTTCAAATGAGCAGGTTTGCGGCAGCAGGGCGAGCAGAAGGCAGCGCGCACCGGTGCCAGTGCCGGGGGTTTCAGCGAGGCGCTGCCCAGCAGAGGGAGCAGAGGGCCAGCAGAAACGCTTCCCCCGGCACACCCGGGGAGGAGCATCCCAAGGCACCGCACCCAGGAGCGCTTTGGAGGTTTTATTCGAACTCCAGGTCCGGCTGCGCGGGCTGAAGGCTCCCGAGCCGCCGGACGCGTGCCCTGGCGCAGGGATCCTGCCAGCACTCCGGAGCGCTCCGCAGGGCAAACCAGGGCTCAGCAAGCTCGAGCTGAGACACGGATCTGTACTGCAAACTGCACCTCTGAGCTAGCGAAATGCCACCACAGACACACCAGAATGCACCTCCGGAGCCAGCCACCTTGCTGAGAGGCACAGGTTTCCTCGTTTGAGCCCGCATTAGTGCAGACACTATTTCTAGCTGGTATTCAGCACTGCGCTGGACGGGGCGGGCACACCAGCCTGCTCAGACTTTTGGCATCATTCCCCAAGACAGTGCAAGCAAGCCCAGTGACAGACCTACAGCATCCCAAACCCTCACTGCAGAACTGCTGAGTCACCTTGTTCGGCAACTAATGTTTCTTTTACGCTTCTCAAAGTCTTTCTACCATCCACAGCAGCAAAAATAGAAAACCTGTAATATTCATTATCACATAAGGCATAAATAAAGGCTACATTTCCTACAGTCCCTTTGCCCCTCAATGGAGCAGTACAAAATACAGTAGTCATTTACTGAGTTTACATTATCTATAGTATAAAAGCTCTTTATTTTCAGTAAGTTACAGCATTATCTTTTTAAATATTGCCCAAACCTGAATAACTGAATCATGAGCACTTGAGATGAGAGTCTGACGATCGGGTGTAAATTGACAGTGCTGCACAGATGTCCTGTAGGCCTCCCAGGACTTCAAAACTTTCCCATCTGACAACTGTAGTACCTTCACAAGGAAGAATGCAATAATTGCATTTATTTGACACACTTGAGGAAAACAAGAACACGCAAGTTCTTTTTTAGAAAACATGAGATTGTAAATACATGATTTTTAGTCACTGGATTGGAACAACCAAAAATTCCTATTAGCTTAGTCTAGGTAAAATGAAATTCAGAGCTAGATTACTAGCATTACCTTTAAGTTATTTTAACTTAGACATTACTCACAAATGTAAATTGAATTAATATATTGAAGAATATTATTGTACAAAGTCATCAAAATGACATTAATTTAAAAAGAAAAGTCATAAGGAAGAGTAATTTCTTACTATTTTTAAAATCAAATTTAGAATTTAATACCTTTATTGTTCCACTCTCCTGTCCAAAAGCTGCAAATTTAAGATCTTCACTTAAGCAACAGCAGGAAATGGGGGATTCTTGGGCTGCTGTCTGAATAATAACATTGTCTGTATTCCCATTGATAAGCTGTAAGACAGGAAGTTAATTAAGTTTTTACAATATTTTAAAATTTAAACTTAAATAAATTACAATATAGGGCTGAGAATGCCAAAGGGAACAGTTACAAACTTTAAATTATGAGTTACTTTCATAAACCATTTGCCTTGAAGGTCCATGTAGCTATCTCCATAGAATGGTCTCTGAACAGAGCAAGTTTGCAGAAGGAAACTCATCTCAGTACTAGAAGGCTTTTAAAAGTTTGCCTGACTACAGGAAACAGTAAATCAAAATGCTACCCCCAAATTTCAAAAACCATATAGACCAAGCTTCAGGCTCAAATTTACTTTGCCAGCCAGATTAAAGAGCCCATGTCACACAGAACATAAAATACTTCAGGTGCACCCTGTAAGCATGACTTTAAACTTATTAGCATACACAATACACCAAGTCTCAACTCAGTATCACCCTCAAATCAGTTTCACAGGGGGGACAAAAATCTTTAGAATACAATAATTTACAATTGAGTTTAAGTTTAAAAAGCTATCACAGTGTGAAGTGTTTAGAAATGAACATACTGCACATCAAAGGGTGAGTAGGACTCCAGTCCCGAGACCATAAATTACAAGAGCTAAAGCATCACGGTTCCAAGAAAAACCTTGAGAGATGTGATAGCAGAGGTATACTGTTAAATCACAGTACACATGCAATTTGTCTGTTCAGTCAATTTCTCTTCCTGTGCAAGGGTGAAAAATCTTTTCTCTTTCTACAGTGGAGTCTTCTCTCATGACTGCATGGCTACAGGTTGTCAGAGTGTTGTATTTAGGGCACAGAATGTAAGCACCATCTTTCTCTAGGAAATGGTTCAAGTAAAGTTATGACAGAAATTACTAATCATGAACACAGAGATCAGGTCTACTAATTCAAATGAGACTACACCATTACACAGCAGTTGCTACAGATGTTACAATTCAGCAAGATTAAAAAGTAGCAAAAATCCTAAACTGGTCCTGGACATAAATAGGTGTCACTCCATTGGCTGTGCTTTCTCCCAGCTCTTCACTGAAGCAGATGAAAATCCTATTAACTTATCTGATATATTAGAGAATCATGATTAGAAAAAGACATGCATGCATCTGCTACCACGAATTAGAAAAATATACTTTGGATGTTGCTGTACTTAGCACTTGGTGTGGCAGGGCCCACAGCAGTAAGAATGTAGCCACTGTTCCTATTTCCTTTAGCACAAATCTAAGGCTACAGGCAGTGCTCACACCTCTAGCAGCCCCAGTTTGAGCCGACGCCTTCAGCTGTTACGCAGAGCTCTGAAGCGCTACATTTGCTGTGTAACACCTGGTCTGTAGGTGCTGCACACCTTACACCCTGCTGTGCATATCTGAGCCACTTGGGAGGCCCACAGACACCCATCATGAAGGGATAAGAGTTCTGTTCCTCTGCATCCAGACTCAGCTTCAACATCAGCATAGAAATTTCCCCTCAAACCTAATTTTTTCACTTACTAAACTAGGCACAGTTTCTAGATACAAAAATGTTATCATACATTGAGTCATCTGCTACAAATTCAACTCTTGAAAGCCAAGAACAAGAGGTTCTTCCAGTGCTTCCTCCGTTTCCTACTGAGATTTGCAGGTAACACTCACACGTACTAAAATACTGAGAAATACAGCTTACTTGTAAATGCTTCTGATTGTAGATGGCTAAAATCATCACTTCATCATTGTGAAATACAACATCTAGTTCACTTTTTAGCACAGCATCAGAAGACTTGCACACCTTCTTTGTTTCCCAAATCTGTTGAAGAACACAGTATTTCATTAGCTTCATTAAAGAACAAGATGTAAAACTTGCTGAGAAACAGCACCTGTAAACCAAAGGCTTATAAACTTGCAAGGAAGACTGATTTTTTAAAAACAATGAAAATGATGCTTCTGCTGCTTTTAATACTAGGGAAAGTTGTGCAATTACCATAGTGATTCCAACAGATGAAATACAACTATTTTTTCCAGGCTGACTATGAGACTCCCCTGTGTTTAGAGTCATAGCTGTAACATCCAAAGTTTTCTAATCCAAAGAGCAGCATTAAAATCCAATTACAAAAAATATGAAGTACAGATTTCTTACTTCAATTGCACTCAAAATTTCAGGAATGTATGTGTTAACTTTTGAGAACAGGAGAGGTTACCTTGGTAAGATACAGTTCTTCCACAGGTTTTAATGGGACATTACAATTACAGAAATCTATCCTAAATCTTAACAGACAAATATACCTAACAATGAAACCTATCAAGTCTGCTAGAATCCTCAAAAAGCTTCAAATTTCCCAATTCAGATAAAATGTAAAACAAAACAGAAGGTTATAGTTACTCTTGAAGTGCCACCAGACTTTAAAAAAACATATAGAGGAAATTCAGATAAACAGTAAATAAAGGAAAAAAAAGCCAGCACATTTTACTGTAGATGTAAATTATTTTACAACAAATACATAAATGTATATTGACTATTAACTTACATACAAAATACTTCAGTGTATTTTTATATATTTTATTTGATATAAGATTTTACATTAATAAATTAATAACTTAATAATAAACTTAAATTAATAACTTGATCATACATACCTAAATTCAGATATTTCAAAAAAGAAAAGTTATCTTACACGTATTGTCTGGTCATCAGATGAAGTCAGAAATAAAGATCCATCTGGTGAAAATGCCACACAGTGAACCCAGCTCATGTGCCCTCTGCAATATGCCACTTTTGATAAAGACTTAATATTCCATAACTACAATAAAAATATGAAAGAAAAACTCAAATGGATTTAGATTGCATTTACAGCAAAAACAGTGCAAGTACACTTAACTACTAGGTCTTCTAGTACTTTCTTAATTCTTATTCTGAAATCAGATGTAACAAGAACCATGCCTGCTTATCACATTTCAATGGTGAGGGAAATTGAATCAGCAGCCTCTTTGACTGCTATTATTTTAAAAGACACAGGAAAAAAAAATCACAGTAAATAAAAAAATACAAGTTTGACCTGACCATATAGATTGAAAAACCAAAAGACCCCAAACCAACCCCAAACGTGATATTTGCACAGGCCTACTCTAGCCATGCTAGTCTCAAAGTTATTTTAGATGTCTCCTTCATTCTTATGTACCAGCATACAGAAGGAGAAAGGATTTGGTTTGGTTTGAGTTAAGCAATACTCCTGAGAGTGACAGGAGTCACTACAGAGCTAACAGATACACTTAGCAGACTAGTCCAGTTTTAGATAAATGTGGGTTCCATTGTTCAAAATGAACATGCAACTTTAAAACATTATTTCCCAGCCGATATTTTAAATTTTTAAAAGCAAGTGAAAATGAAAAAGAATGGAGCATGCCAAAAGCCTGCTAAAATAGCTACATTTGTTTTATCTCTGCACACAAGAAACTGTTAGGACAAATGTAACATTTTAAATTGCAAGCAGTCCTTCATGGTATATTGCAGACAATCACTTACCTCAACAGAACAGTGAGACAAAGCAACTGCTACTAACTCATCCCCAGGACAGAAGTCACAGTATTGGATTGTGCTGTGATGACTGACGACGACTTGAGTTAACAAACCACATGTTTTGATATCAAAAAGCTGTGAAGACATAATTACAATAGGAACCCTGTTTGAATGATTCACTGCTGACAGCTTATATGCTCAACACTGTACATTCTTGAATGCAGAAGGTATTTCTCTTAGTCACAAGTTTGTTGACGACATATTTTTATTTACACGCACTTGAAATCAGGCACCTTTTATCTGAAAGATCTTAATGGCCTGGAATTTTATCTGTAATCATAATTTCTATACTGTAATACACTACCTCCAAAAGATTACTAAAGTGAGGTACTTACCAAAAGTTTATTTTTGGCTACCACCAAAATCACGTCACCATTTCTGGACCAAGAGCAACATTTTACTAAAACCTCCACATCATCTGGTTGCTCATCTGCATTTTTGAAGAAATCTTTTATCTCAATACTTTTCAGTTCATTTCCTGAGCGTGCTTCCCAAAGCTGCAATAAACAGGAAATAGACACAATCTCTTTTTGCTGGTGCAGGTACAGAATACAACAGGAGAGAGCTCCCAACTACTTCTTATGGAAAAAGGGCAGGGAATAAAATAGAGCAAAAGGCCCTTGTTAGTTTCCCTAGTCAACAAATAGCATTAGAGTATTCACAAGTACGAATGATTTATATGTAAAAAAGGGAGAAAAACAAACTAAGAAATAAAAACAAAACACAAAGAGGATTACACTGTAGCAGAACCCTCTCCCTGGGTTTTTCACTCCTATTATTCCAGCTACAATGCTGCCTCAACTTCTACTTAACTAAAGAATAAAACTAAAAATACCTGCCCTGCAACTCTATAAACAATCTACTCACCATGAGAAATCTGGTATACACCTAGCTTTGCACCTTAATTTCATTGAGGGACCTGCCAAAAATCTATGGAATGCTTCTGTCCCCTTCACATTTTTCCTTATGAACAACAGCTACAGCAATCGTTCTTTCCTGATTTAGTAACTACATAGAAACATAACAGTGTTTTAAGAATTGCAATTCTGAAACAGCATAATTCTGTTACAACTAAAGTCAATAAAAATAATACTTACACTCTCAGAAAAACACAATCCTCTCAGTTCTCTTTTAGTGCATACAAGAAAAAGGCACATAGAAATTGCTTTTAATTTTTATGTCTCCTGATGAGTTATTTTCAGAGATGACAGAACTTTCAATTAACCTAAAAGCTTACTGCTATTTCTGGTTAAACAATTTTTACTCCCCCTTCAAGTTTTCTTAACAAAGTGCATTAGGGGGCAAAACTATTCAAATGAGGCTAGTTAGAATTTATTTGCAACTACATGCAGTCAACTATTTTTTCCCGGTACTGGAAAAGCCATTTCAAAAGTCCTGCATTACAAATGGGACCAATAATCAACTGCTTCAGGATTTAATTCATTAAAAGCTAATCATGCAGACACAAAATTTTCTTATGCATATTTTGCATTTGATACAAAAACCCTCCATCCATCATCAAAACAAAGGGCTGATTTAAAAATCTACTGTATACCTTTACTGTTCCATCTGTCGAGCAGCTAGCAACATATTCATCATTTGGTGAAAATCTGCAGTGATTGACAGAATTTTCATGACCCATCATTGTATTTCTACAGTATTTTTCATTCAAATCCCAAATCTGTAAGAGAAATAAACATATAAATATCATCATATTCATGAGTTATTCAAAGACAGATCGTTCATGCTCTTCTCAAAATCATGCACAGGCAACCAAAACATCACTTTTATTTTTTCTTAGTTTTACCCACATGCTCATGGATTGGATGCTGTGCCCTGGGCTACCCTACAATTTACCTCTATCTGGTATGATGCATGAAAATTATTAACATCAGAATTACATAAATCTAGTTAAAACTTTCTGTACAGTGTAGACAAGACGCTTGCCCAGCACAAAATTACTGGAAGTTTCCTCAGACTGAGAAAAAAGCCTTGTCTTGCCTCATTCCCTTTCAGCTTTGTAAATCAGAAGAAAGACAGAGCAATCAACATAAAAAATTATGTTGCTTACACACATTAACAAAAATGAAATCTCTCAAGTTAGTCTTGAACAGTCTGAATATCATCAGGCCAAAGGCCTCACCTTCTTGCCCTACCACCAGAGGCCTTGCCCATTCTCCTTTGCTGAGTATAAACACTCCTATTCAGCCTTGTTGAAATCTGATTGCAGAGCTGTAGTCAATACTCCTGATCTGTTGCCATGTCTCTTCTACCAGGCTCATTAAAAAAACCCGTTAATCTACAGTGTTTAGATATATTTATACATCAATAACTACCCTGTTATGATAAAGAGCATGAGCATAACCCCCACCTTTTCCACTTACTTTGATGAAAGTGTCATTTGAGCAGGTGGCTAGAAGGTACTGACCACTTCTGTTATTGAACTGGCAGCAATTGACCTGCTCAGAGTGTTCTTCGTATACACACCTACACCGGCCTGTTCTTGAGTTCCAGACCTAGGCAGAATTGAAAGATGAAAAATACTTTTAAATATATTTAAAGTAATTATTTTTAAAAATCTGGAAACCATGCTGAAATAAAGTCCTAAAACATTTCTAATAATACCTCAAAAATATTTTGAAGAGAAAGATTATATATTTAAAAAAAGAAGCAAGACATTATGAAGGGAAGGGTCGTAATTCAGATTAGAATCTGATAAATTCTGAAACTTCAACAAGATTTTGCTACTACAATGAGTAATTAAAAATCCCAAATATTTCACAGGTAACAGAAAAGAAGCATTAAAAAAAGAATTATGGATAGATTCATCTCACATTATGAATAGGACTGGACTCACACATTATGTTCACGTTAAAAAGGAACATCCAATAATACAAATAAAGTAAGAGGTTAATTCTGCACGTATGATGTTAACATTAAGCATCTTTTATATTATGTAACAAGTGGGTCTTTTCTGTTTGTCAACTACTGAATAATCCACATAATATTTAAGACAGTTTAAAGCACTTTTAGTCTTAAGAATTTGTGCTGAGTTGGTTAGAAATTAGAACTACTAGCTTGAAAAAAAGAATAGCCTTTTCCTCATTCCCTTACCTTGACTTTTTTATCACTTGAACAAGTTGCTACAAATTCACCATCTGCAGAAAAAGCGCAGCAGAGTATTTCATCATCGTGGGCATTTATCTCCAGGAGTCTCTCTCCACTTTCAGCTTTGAACACCTAAACCAAGGAACAGTAAAACCTTGTAACTTGCAGACAATTTTAAAACACATATATAACTTTGCTTTATCCTCTCAAATAGCTCTCTTTATGCAAGCACTTAAAAAAATGGTTTGACTTTTGAAAGCATTCATAATTTCAAGGACAATAACATAATTATAAAGTTCTGCAAGGATGATAGAAATTGTAAGAGAGAGAATTAGTGAAAACTGATTTCAAAAAATACTTCCTTGTACCCCCACTCTTTAAGCCAAGAGCCGTGCCCTTCCACAGTACTTTTTAACAGTAACTGCAAAACACTATTAACAAAATCTAAGTTATTCTTAGAACTACAAATTCCGGTTTTATATGTATGGGAGACTTTATATGCGATACATATAAAGTAAGAACTTCAACAGAACTGATGATTGGAGGAATGAAAAAACAAAAATAAGTAGGGAAAAACTGAGAGGATGACACATGTTTCAGTCTCAAGTTAGACATAGGCAATGAAAAGACAGTTGGGGAAAAGTGCTATATATTAATCAATTTCCTCACATTCTGGGATTTAACTGTACAATGTGGGGTGGGCAGGGGGTGGAAATCAGGCCTCCCTTTCCATCTTAGGTTACATATTATTAATTATTAAAACAAACCACAAGGTGTTCTTTACAGCTTTTCAGATTATTTTTTTATTGAACAGGAATACCAATGACAATTAAACGGTCAGTATTTGTTCAAATAAGAACGTAAATCTACCTTCACAGTAAGCTCTGCAGAATATCTGTTCTTAATCTAGCCATCATTTTTTTAAGTAGCCTCAAAAACTGAAAAGCTTAAGCCCTAATTAGAAAAAAAACAAGTAAGTTCAATGTTAAAAAATAAAAAAAGGATTATGGCTATTTTTCCTATTATTTCCTCAATGAAAGTTTAGTTTAGATGCAATTGCAATCCACAGATTTTTCGGGGTGTAAAATGAAAAAAAAGATAAGCAATCTGCAGTGTCAATAATGAAGCCATTAAGTACAGAAGCCCAGCACAGCAACTGCAGCACAGCATGAGCACAGTGACCAGGCATCTCCTTCAGTGGATGCCAGGATCATAACATCATACAGGCCAGCAAATAAAGTAAGCAAATAAAAAACCCAGTAACAACACATTAAGTAGCCAAATGAACAGCAGCTTAGTACTCAACTTCTCAAGCACTCAAAACAATACCAAAGGTTTGCAGCAAAGTTGCTCTTTTCCCTTACCTTTGGCTGCCTGGAATATGGGTACTTTACCAGGTTACTGGCTGGCTGATTGCTAGTTTTCTTGAGAGCTGGCTGACTCCCCTCCAGGCAGACTGCTGGCAAATTTATATTAGTCACACTCCTCTCTGTCTCTTCTAATCTGCTTTCTAAGCACTTTGGGCCTGTTTCCACCTTAATACTGTCCTCATCTTCAGGGGCTTTCTCCACAGATATATTTCTTTTGCATTAAGCCATTTCACTAATTAAACACCAAAGTGGCACTACCATCCCATATAAATAGTAAAGCTGTACCTAAAACATCTTACTGCTCCTCAGTACTGCAGAAGGTCTACAGTGACTGGAAATAACACTTTTTGCAAGCAAATATTAAATAACCTGGGGTGCATTGCTGGGCTGTGACCTTTTCCATATCATTAAAAGGCATCTCATGCTCACGCAGGAGGGCAGTGAGGGTATAAACCCTAAAATCACAGCATTTCGCTCTTGAAGATAACGCTTACCATTCTAAACACGCAACTTGACGTTTATGCAACAATACATCCTTTTCAATCATTGGTCTCCAATTAGGATCTAGATCCAAATATTTCCACATAGCAACGGAAGAAAAGTGACTGGACTGTTTAACAAATGTTTTCGAAATGGTGTACAGCATCTTTTTTGACTCATGCATAGGTGTCTTACCTGAAGTGTTTTATCAGCTCCACATGATGCTATTCTTTGTCTATCCTTAGAAAAGCAGGCATGGTAAACTGCATCTCTATGTGGACGAACAACCAGACGGTAGAGATTTTTCAAGGATTTTTTATTTCTACAGGGTAAGACAATTGTTTAGATGAGTGCCTTTGCATTTATTCAAAATCATCTCTAAGAAGATTAACACTTTCTCATACATCTTGAGCAGCAAGTTTTATAACAAACAAAACAACCAACCTACTACATCTTACCTCTCAGCCTTCATGCTGAACTAATAAAGGAAACACAAATTCCAACATTCACTCAGAGGTTTATATTGTGCTCCAACAGTTACAGCTTAGAGATCAAGAAAGATAACATTTTTAGCACCTGAAACACGGTATTTCCAAATATAAACTTTTTCCTGAGAACTCTTATTCTCCTGCAGGAGAACACTTCCCTTTCCAAGTATATTCAAAAACATTTGCTAATTTGTTTAGATCTTCACAAAATTCCTTCATTTTCATGACAATGGCTCAATAGTTATCACTAGATAGCTGAGTAAGATCGGTGACTATCACTGCTTTTCAATCAGCCATTAGGTACAGAATCTAACACACCTCAGCATGCCTCCCACATCCAAGGCGAAAACCCTGAACTAACTGGGGACTGACTCTTCTGAACTGTGCAATCTCCAAGCAGTTTTGCTAAATAAAATAACCAAACATTCAAAGAGGAGACTAATCTGCCTGGCTCTTACTATAATAACTGCTTGACATGGAGTCACTCTGTTTTATAAGCGCCAAGTACTACAAATATCAGAAGAGAAACATCAAACAGAATCAAAGATATTTACGTGGCCAACTGACTGTTGGACAAGGCTGGAAAAATGTTTAGATCTGTATACTTTTTCCTTAAACAACTTCCAAAAATACAATAACAGCAAAGAATTGTTTAAATAGGAGAAATTTCAAGATTGTGTAGAGATTACAATTTCCCATCTTGCCACTTTATAAAACTTTGCAAGATAGCACAAATGCTCTCCTTTTTAAAGTCACAGTTTACTTTAAAACTTAAAAACGTACTGCAACATACCCAATACTTGCACTACAATTCTAACTTTAAAATAAAACTATTTAAAGAAGATTTAAAGTATCATATCTTCATCTTTGCATTGTTATTTAAAAGGAAGAATAATTGAATACAGAAGTAAATATATTACTCAATTTGTTTTTATGCAATTATTACTAAGCTGTGGCCTTACATATCCAGGGTTCCCCTTCTCCCACAAGTTCTTGAAAATTATTACACTTCCTTTCCCCAGAAAAAACCCTCACCAGTTCTTACAAAGATCCTTTGATTACCATACATTGTATTTAGTTGTACATTAAATAATTTCCTTGTCAAGAGATCAGCAGAGCAGCAGACATACTGCAGCTACTTACATCCACTCCAAATAAAATGTTCCTGTTTCTCTTTGAGCATGTAGCTTGGCTTGCTGATACACCTGTGATGCCTCTGGCTGGCAAAGACCCAGCTGGATGATGTCAGGAAACGGCTGCCGCCCAAGGAGGTGCCCATTTAAAGACAGAAATTCCTGGAAATTCTCCCGCACTGTGCTATCCTAAATACAGAGCAGATATTTGATAACATAGATTTATCTTAGGATTTATTTCCTTTCTTTTTTGAATTTCTATACAGCTAATATTCTTACAGAAGCCCTTAGCTCTGTTTTTCTATTAAGTTATATTAGCAAGTACACACAGTAGATTGAAATATTTCATTATCCTATTCAGAAAGCATAATATCCTTATTTTTCAAACAAAGAATACTGGTAATAGTGATTTCTTCAATAAGCAGTGTGAAACATCAGAAAGACTGTTCCAAGCGGTCAACATAATTCTACATCTCCTCAAAAGCAGAGTACCTTATGTACCCACTGCTAGGTATTGATCACTATAGTTACTGAGTTCCATGGCCAATCACTTACACACTGAAGTTAAAACTGAAACAGAAAACTGGGTTTCCTTCATTTTTATCTTCTCCAAGTTAAAGTTCAATTTAATACTGGTTTCATGCTTTGGTTTTTAAGCTTTCTATATACCTGCCATGTACATACATCCAACAAAATGCAATTACAAAACAGAAAATTATACTTGGAACCAGCTGATTATTTACCTTTTAGTATCATACCTTTTGATCCAGGATTGAGCTGTATTCTACATATTCATGAATCAGATGAGCAGGCCCTACCAATTCTGTTTTAGCTTTAATCCAATCTAAAGAAAACATAAGATCACGGAGCTCCTACAAGAAACACAAATTTAAGTTCAGAGTGTAAGTTTCACAACCGAATCTACTCAGGGGGAAAAAGAAAAACATAGGAACTACATAAGGTGTTTAATACACTTTAGTACAACTCTCTCTAGTTGAAAGCTTTATGCAATTTCCTGTTTCCTGCATCTTAATTGTTCAGGTATAAATTCTGTGTACAGAAGGCTAAGTTTGTTATTTTAAACTTCTCTTTAATACAGCTAGTCAGAGAGGAGATGGAGGTACAAACCAATTCTTGACTTTTGCAGCACACAAGACCTGTTTTTTAACTATGAAAAAGCTTCTTCTAGCAAAGATAACTGCTAATAATGACTTTAATAATGATAGTGTTAATAATGATGTTGATCTTCCTGAGAGATGCTGAAACTCCTAAAACCATGCGTAGATGATCAAGGGAGTCCTGCCATAACAGCCTTTCATTCCTTCAGTGCTCTGGGTTGTATCATATCAGGCCCTATGGACTTGTGAACATTCAACTGATCCAAATGAAAAGTCCCTGTTCCCACAGTCACGGTCCTCCAAACCAGGGGGCTTCAGTCCTCCAAACCAGTCTATTATTAAAGACTCAGGCAAAAAAAAGCATTGAACTTTTTCTTTATCCCTGTTAGTTAGATGACCATCTTTAACAAGTATTGGTCCAATGTTTTCTTTAGACCTCCCCTAGAAAAACTGCTTAGCAACAACACTGCACAGGTTTAAAGCGTATTCCAATTTAAAATCAATAAATACCACAAGGATTAAAAGATTATCATGGTTAAACAAAGAGAAGGAATACATTCCAGCTTTATTAGTCTTCCAGGAAATAGAAATCATGTCTAAATAATGAAAAATAGGTGATACATATAATACAAACTCTAGCAAGCATACAGTCATAATGAGCCAGGTTAAAGACCTCTGAGAGCTAATTCTACAAAATGTAGAAAGGCTGCTAATAAAAACACTTTCCCAACACATTGAAACTAAAGAAACCAGGATAATGAAATAAATATGATCCAAAACACCTGTATTTGTAGCCAACATTAATTATGAAGGTTCCTATAAGAGATAAATCCACAAAGTGTATTATATGATGAGTCAGATGAGCCATCTTGAAAGAAGCTCAGATGAAAAGGTTTGAGAACACGTGAAATAAAGCAATTAACAACCAGGGTCAAATGCTATTCAATGCATTTGAAACGGAAATTCAAGCGAAACTAGTAATTATTAATCTTTCTGCATGATTTGCATCTTATACTAGCTCAGTATCTAAAGAACAGTAGTTGGCAAAAATGACAACATTTTTTTAAGTTGCCAAGACAATCCTGGAAAAAAGAGACTTGCCCATCTAACTCTTGATGGGGGTTTTTTGCTGTTGAAATCAGATAATGAATTTTTACACACAAATCTGTATGACAACAGCAAAGAGCTAACAAGACTTCTGAAGATAACAAAGTAACTAACTGATGAAATTCTCTGATGAAATCAATTTACTTGTATTATTATACAATAAATAAAGCTTGGGTTTTCAAAAAGGTTTAGAGAAGTCTTCTTATTAAAGCTTCTTAAAAAGGAAAATAAAAACACAAGCTATTATGGTATAAAACAGGAAGTCTCCTCAAGAACTGGTTGAAAAGACAAGATACAAAGGGTAGAAACAAAGTAGTTTTTGTAAGAGGCAGTGATTATCAGAGGACCTCCTAAAGACTCTATGTTGAGTGTTTACCCACTGGACTAAAGTCTAAATAAAAAGAGGCTCAACTGGGAAAAGGCCTGGAGGGAAAAGCAGACGCAAGAGTGGCTGAAAAAGGGAAACAAAGGACAGCTGCCAGAACCCACCTGCTGCATGTTGGCACCTGCCATGTGATATGCCAGAAAGTTGTACCAGTACATGCAGTCCTCTTGAGACAGAACAGGTGTATTAAGCTTGTAGTATTTCTTGTACTGATTTACTATGTTTTTATGTAGCTCCTGCAATGTGAAGAAAAACACACTTTCGGCACAGAGGAATTATAAGTATTATTATTATTACATTGTAAATAGCATTGAGGAATAATATTATTTCTCAATTGTAATATATCAACAAATGAAATAAAAAAGCTTACCTTCTGAAATTGTACACCTAACCTAATTTATTGCTAAAGACTTCTCCAGAAACATTCTCTAGATATTAAAAGACAGAAAAGCAAGCTGTTAACCTTCCTTCTCAGACTAAGATTAGCTACCAAATCTCTCTTCATCTTAAATGTGGATAGCCAACTAAAAATGGACCCTTACATATGTAGATCTAAAGCACGTCAAAAAACTTGCCTTTTCTTCATATCTACTATTTCTGCCTTGTCCTTCAGAACTGAAATTGAGTCCAACTTATAGGCCATCTTCCTGTAAGAACTGCCTTGAACTGAAAAAAAAGGGAGCAAAAAGCATTTCCCTGCATTAAAGAAGAAATTCCCTATCCTGGTAGTATCTTGATGTCTTTGGAATCAACAGTGGAACATCACATCTCCTGCTGGAAACATCTGATAGAGAAATAATGGATATAGAGTCTTCTCTCAGTTTAGTCTCTTAGGTGCAAATGTAACCACCAAGAAATCCCTCCAGAGTTTGGAGTTGAAAATTAATATTTTTAATTAGTCAGCCTTACGTTAAACTTAATTTGGACCTGTTCTATGAAGCTACTCAGGATACCATTAAAGAAAGCAACATTTTCTGAAAAATGCTCAGCTTTGGGGAGTAAAGTTGAAAGTAAGTATCAGCTGATATGCTACCTGAAGCTGGTTGCGATTCTTCTCTGTGAGAAAGTCAAGCTGAAGATCATGTAAATAATAATGGAATGACTTCCCATTACGATCACAAAACAACAGGGATTTGTTAACAAATTCCTGCAGTATATCTTCAACTTCTTCAGTTTCCATATCCCAAAGAATACAAATAACCTAAAAAATATTTATGTATTAACAGAGAAGAGAATCAGAAGCAAGTCATAATATGATTTGTATGAATGTTATAAAAGGATACCACTTAACTGACAACAAAATGCATACCAACAAATACAGACACATTGCAAAGGGTAATTGATTCAGTAAGTTACCAATTCTTTCACACCAAAACACAGGAAAGATATTACAACTTAACCTATCTTTTGTCTATTTGTGCTGATTTATAGTGATCATAAAAGGAGACAAATTCCACGTAACAATTTTCAAGCTTTCAGTCAGCTCAACTACAACCTAATTAAAAAACAGTATACAGAATGCAGAATGCACATTAAACCTAAACATTATGGATATGTTTACTCAGTTATGATTATTTTAGTTTCACTTCTAACAACACAAGTCATGACACAATAAAGGAACAAATCTACCCAATCTAGCAATAATAATTAAGTTACATACTTATATACACTATAGAAGTTATACACTACAATTATAAATTTTAAGAGTTGTTTAAGGCTGCTGTTTATATCTCACTAAAAATCACAAGATTTCTGCACTTCTGTTATTACCTTAGTAGGTACTTTAACATCTTTTGGGAGGATAGAGAGGTCTTTATAGTAGTCTTTGTAATTGTCATCCAGTTGCTCAACACTTATGGACATTGCTTCATCAAGGGCTTCGTAATCATAAGAGGAAGATTTTCTTATTCTTTTAAACTGTTTATTCTGCAGCTGCCTGAGATAGTATTCCCAGCGGCTAGGGAAGTCTCGTAGTAATGCACCTATCAGGGATATCACAAGAGGAGAACCTGAAGGAAAAGATTAAATCAATTTTAGAGGTCATCAAGGAACACAATCCAACAGCTGATGGTCAAGTGACTGAATCAGGTAATATTCCCAATACACTGATTAAATTCTTGAGGTGTGGAGGAGAGACAAATAAAATACACATTCCATGTAGACATCTGCAAACTCACCAAATTTAAGTGTAATTGTGGTGCAGAGGGAAAATAAATTGAAGGAAACTACTCAAAAATCAACTTGAGACTTCTGCTTAGCTTAAAAAACCCCCCAAAATATTCAACAAGCACTTGTATTTTACTTAACATATTAAAGAATGTTCTATTCTCTATTTTTAAGTCAAAATACAGAAGAAAAAAACCACATTCAGTGGTAAATGGTACAACAAAGAGCAACTAGACTACCTTTGCATTCTCTTACAAGAGAGTTAGCTTGTTCCGGCAGTTCCGATATTTTCAAATTCACAAACAGGGATAAAATCTCCAGTCCTTTCTCATGTGCTAGTCCACTTTCCACATGAACCTCATATTTATTGCCTAGAAAGAGAAACATGGAAAAAATTTCAATGAATGCAAAAACTTTATGGAAAACCAAAGTATTTTCCAAGTAAAATCTGGAGCAAAGGTTCATGATTTTTTGCATAGTATTTTATAGGACTAAGAAGAGTATAAATTCTACTTATCAGAACCAGCTTGCATTAGAGATATATACATAGAAAAAAACGGCCTGTAAGCTAATAATTACAAATGCATTATGGGCAGTCACTGCTGAATAGTGTAGAGATAATCAGTCTAACAGATAATCAGTGCCACAGAGCACTTTAATTTATTCTGCTGAGAATCACTCTTCAATGTAAACATGTAACTTTCAGGATAACATACAACACTTATTTCACAAAGAGCATAGAGTCTTACAGAGCAGAATCCTAAAACCACTTGTGCACAAATTGATAGACAGATTCTACCAGATTCTTCTGAAAGTTCACAAGAACAAACTGCAGACACAGACACATAAAATCTGCGGTGCAGGAAACTGTTCCTTACCAGCCACAGCATCTGTTACACTCCTGTCCCTGCTTGTGATGAGAACCTGACATTGATTATCAAATGCTTTTAACACCCAGGAATCCCAAATGTCATCCAGGACCAAAAGAGATCTAGGGCAAGAAGAAATATTTCAGATCAACTATTAGTGCTAAAATAAAATATTGCATTTTAATAATGAAAGAACAATTTCAGAATTTACAAAGTATCACTGCATAATTTTTTAAAATATTAGTATGTAGTAATATTAGTATGTAGAATATCTTAATAGCATGTCCAGAGAAGGGTAACAAAGCTGGTCAAGGGTCTAGAAAATATCCTAAGAGGAGCGGCTGAGGGAGCTGGGGTTGTTTAGCCTGGAGAAAAGAAGGCTTGGGGGGACCTTATCAATCTTTATGACCTGAAAGGAGGTTGTAGCCAGGTAGGAGTTGCTCTCTTTGCCATGTCTCAAGTGGAAGGATGAGAGGAAATGGCCTTAAGTTGCACCAGGGCAGTTCAGATTAGATATTAGAAAAAATAATTTTCCCTGAAAGAGCGGTTAAGCACTGGAAAAAGTGACTACATATTCCAGTATCCTATGGCCAGCCACGTTTGTAGGTTGCTACATGGAATCTCACCAGAATAATGTACAGTAGACTTTCCAACACTTGCCTGTATAAGACAGAGAAGTTACTGAAAACTGTTTTTAAAAGACTGGTTTTAAGGCAGCAAAAAGTCAAAAAGACTAGCTGGCAAGTAGATGTACGAAAAGAAATACCAGTTATTTGCATTCAGTGAGTTTTCATTAGCTTCATCTAATCCTACAAATTGTCTCCATTTACTACCTTTTTTTTTTTAAGGGGTGGAATTTTCCTCTCCACTAGTTCCTGTTTAAATTGTCCAATTCCCACTGAAGCATGACAAAACTTCCGCATTTTTGTTTGGCTAAGTGGCACTTAACGCCATCAAAGCCTGTAAATAGGGATTTGATCCTCCTTAAAGAAGTGCATGCACACCATATCCCATTCTCAAAGATACATTTAAGTCTTGGATACCCCTATCTCATTTTTATACAACTCCTCTCTTAATACCCTTTTGATAAAGCAGAAGGTTCACAAGAATACTATCATAGCCATAAAGGACTCGTTTTGTGTCACTTTCACAACTGAAAATACTCTGGGTGGCATTACTCACAGCCTGATTTTATGTTTTTAATTAATCTGAGAACTTCAAAGTCCTCCCATTCATTAGGCACCAGTGATTCTTCTCCTCCACTCACACCAACAAATCTTATATTCTAATTAGGATTATTAAAAAAAACCCTTAAAACAAAGAAAAGCCAAAACAAACCAAAAAGCACCCCAAACCAATGAAAAAAAACCCTGTGATAACTATCACAGGAGATTAAATTCTGTAATTTCTTATTTTAAAGTATACCATGGTTTTAATTTTTCATTTGACTGATACTTTAATCCCAAGAAACATAGTGGCTTCACAATCTGAATCCTTTGTCTAATCCTTTATTCTCAAGAGATGTACTGGGTTGGCTGCCTGAATAGATAGATAGATACAGCTAAAGTGACTTCTTGTCACCAAAGAGAATTCCAGAGCAGAGCCAGTTCCTTCCAAAGCTGCAGAACCACTGAAGCTATGCTTCCCATACACTTGCACCCTCTACAAACCTTACTCTCCAGCACATTCCCCTCTACTTCCCCCCATGCCCACTTCCGTATTGGAGAGTTTTGATTTGTTTTGTTTGTTAATAAACAAGAAATAACAACGGAAATGTCTCAGTGGAGACAACCACTTCACATCCTTCACGGAAAAGTGCACTTTCAGCTGATACATAGATAGATTTCTTTTGGAGGACCTGGAAATATTTTTCATATCTTTTCTTCACAAGAAAGACTTTTTTTCCCCCCTGTACAAAAATGCCAGTGTTCTACTCTACGTTATCTACAAAGATCACAAGGCTAGAGTATTATTCCCAATATAACTCATGACAAGCAGGCTTATTTAGTTTAGTACAGATTTTCCCAGAGAGTAAGGAACTCCTCAACAAATAACAAAAACTATTGCTCAAAGGTGAAAAAAGCTGTGCAGTGACTGAGAAAGAAACTGGTTTCTTGGCAATAAGTGGTCACATCATGAAAACCTGCTTTCATTTTGGTACCTCTAGATCAAACACTTTTTAAAGACATCAGCTGTTCTGGAAAGGAAGAATTTTCTGCAGCGATACACACTCTTTTTCCTGCTGTATGATCCTCACACATCAGTAAAACAGTCTACACATACAGTGAGAACACTGAAAGTATGAGCAATCCTTATTTCCAATTGTTTGTTCCCATCTTTCACTATTCAGTCCCATCTTTCACTATTTCACTATTTGCTTTTTCAAGCAAATATGACTCCTGCACAGCTGGTTAACATATTTTGTTGATAGAAGCCTCATTAGCCTAAGCCAGGAAGTTGGTTAAAAAACCAAAATACACACCACAGACACCTGTAACCACAACAGAGACACCTCAGATGATTAGACCAAAGTTACCCTGCAGAGTTTTATCAGTTAAAAGAACAGTGTTTGATTTTACTGACATCACCTAGGGTATTTGCGTAGCATCAGCAAACGAAGACGATCTTTAGCCTCCTCAATGTTGAGTGGTGGCCTTTGGGAAAGAGTGGAGTCATGTTCCAATCTACTACAGAGATTCTGAAGTTTTATTAGGAGCCCTGCTTTGTCCTGTTTCCCAACAGAGATCCAGTGAACTCCTCCTGGAAAGTAATCTAACAAGAAAAGCAATATTAATCTTGCTATACCTTTTAAATAATGTTAAATATTTACTAGCAACTTACAGTAGTAAGTCAGCATTAATTAAAATACAAACCTGTAAAGTCTATTGCAAGCCATCCTTGCAACTCTATTATTAACACCAAAGGGTGGTTCTACGAGACCACTCCTGTTTATTTTTAAAGGAACAGACTATAGGGCAAGTACCCATAGAAATTTCACACCATCACGGATGCTGTTGTCCCTCCTTTCCACATGTCTTCCTGCCTGTCCCTCCACAGCCCCTTCTGCATCCATCTTTCTGCTAGTCTGACCTAGCATTTACATTTTTAACCCTGTAGTACTGCAGGAACTGAGAGTTTGGGGTGTAAATAATTCTGAAACAGTGATCATCTAGAAGTCATCTAGAAGAGTCAGCTGTAGCAGAGGATGCTATAGCATCTATCGCTGCATCTTTTTTTTTTAAATGCCAAGTACTACTTTCTCCTCCTAGTGTCCTATGCAAGGAAAAATAAATAAAATAGAAAAAATGCCACTAAAGAGTTTCATCGAGGATCTGCTTTAAGCTAAGGCAACGCTACCACCCACAAATGCCTGCAAATATCAAAATATATGCAAAAGTTAGAGCAAGACTTTTTTAAATTCACATAGCAAGGAGAGGAGTCTGAGGACTTTACAAGCAATGCCCAAAAAGAGTATAACTAGATATATTATTCTGCGCTAACAGAAATAACAATTTCAAGTTAATTAAGGATGCATCTACTCTCATAAACCAAAGCAGATTCTAACATGAAAAGCTATTCAAAACCTTTTTCTACAAACTAATAAAATACTTAGTGGTTCTAGAGCACTAAATGGTTATGAAAGTTGTGTGTTGCAAGCAAATATTTCAGAATCACCTAAGAAATTTAGAAACCTAAATCACTTTCAAGATGACATATGATATTGCACCATACATGTCCAATATGCATATACCTATAGTGATTTTTATAAAAATACAGATGCTTTTTTGGAAGTACCTTCCAAGAGCTGAGGATCCCTTAAAGCTTCTGCTGTTAAGACAGTCTTCCCACAGCCTGCCATTCCATAAACTGTGACCCAGCCTGGATCACTTCCCAAGCAGTACAGTTTCTTTTTAATAGCATCTACCAGTTTTGGCCGAGTGACAAACACAACTGGTCTCTGTGGTACGCCTCCTTCGCAGAGAATGGTCTTCACTAAAGTTAAGAACAAGACACATCAAAATAAAACACAGAGTTCTAAATGTCATGCCTCTTCAAACACAACCAAGCAACTCTTCACCCAAAATAACCAGTGGGCTCCCTCCCCACCTCATGTCCCATAAAAGTGCCCTAAAAACTGCTGGACTCAAAACCCCAAATACTGAAAAAATACTGCTTTTTAGAAACAAATTAATTAGCAGTCAACTAGCCCCCTACCTAAAATAGTGTTCAAATTAACAACTGCACGAGGAAAGCTTGTTACACTAATCCCTAGAAGTGAAAAGAGAATTAACAGCTCCCATGGAAACTGTGGCAAACACAGGAGCTCAACATTACTATACCAAATAATCAAGTCACTTTCTCAGCCAGAAGTCACCATGCCATGGATGCAGCAGAAAAGAAAGGATGCTGTGTAAAGCTTTTCCTTGGCAGTTCACAGCACAGCACTGGGGTCCAAGCAAGACTTCCATTGATTTAAGCTGAGATAGCATGACTTGAAATAGAAGAGGTAAAGCATAACAGGAAAGGAAATGTGCACTTCATCTGCCCACTTCATGGCCATACGGAGCGACATAACTGATAATCTAAAATATCTAAAATAGCCTTAAACTCCACGTCTTTCACACTTATTAAACGTAGAGTGCCAGTAAACATGGCAAGTTAGTCATATGCAGTTAGAAGGTTCTGCCCATTAGAAACTACAAATTTATTTCATGGCAGTCAAAGATGACTCTGATGACAATGCAGGTAAAATTATGGAACTTATGTAGGGTAAATAAAAGATTTGGTGGAAAGAATTAAGTAACCTAATAATTAGATCAACTCTTGGAACGTAGGTTGAAAGATTACAGATTACTCTTCAAGATAAGTATCGGAATTTTGGAAGCCACAATCTTCTCTGTTAGATTCAACTTCTTTAGTACATACAAATGAGAGTCTTTCTTTCACTTAGAACAAAAATGATACCAATAAGAGAGAACTGTAAGAGCTTCAGGTCTCCCACCTTATAAAACAAACATTATTTAATATGAACACTTTCAAGATGACCTATAAAAGTTGTAACTGTTGTAGCTCTCCTGCCATATTACTTATATTACATTAAATATAGACATAGTTACTACGCTACCAAAACAAGCAAATGCACCAATTGCTCCTTTTTCATTGGAACAGGTATGACATATAGTCACTTTCTAAGGAATTAAAAACCCCAACTTGTCTTCACACTCAAGCACAGGGATTGCTGTGGTTACACTGACCATGGGAAGTCATTCCATCCATTGAACTCTTTCTGTTACCAGATGAGACGGCAGGGATGCCGTCCTGAAGAAGCGCAGCAAGATCTCTGTACCCTTCATGAAGCAGTGCATTATAAAAGGATCTATAGGAATTATTATCTTTTGTAAGAATAATGTTTATTAGCATAGCTGCTCGCTCCTTCCGTGTATTCTAGAAAAAAAATTAAAAGAGGCATTATACAAAAGTAAGAGACCTTAGAAATCATTTAATCTATCACTCTGTAAATTATAAACTATTTATAGCTACAGAAATAGCCTTTAACTTACCAAGCCCTTAACTCAACCTTGTGAAGTGCAATAAAAACTGTGTGCTAGGCATACACTTTAGAATTTGACAGATCCAGGAATTAGATAGCCAGAAATTACTATTTTTAACAAGGATGGTAAAATATGTGAGTAGACTAGGAAGATAAATAGCAGTGAGAGACAATTCTACCTGCTGCTTCACTCTCTCCTCCTCCTGTAATGTTAGTACTTCGTCAGAAATCATACGATCCATAATATAAGAAGTCTTGATGTCATTTTCCAATGCTTGACGATTCATAAGCAAATAGTTTCTACTCTTGACATCCATTTTTCTTCAGTGTGAAAAAGAGGGGGGGAGGGGGAAGAAGTCAAGTCAGAACGGGAATGTAACTTACAAGCACAAGGAAAGAAGTTTTAAAACAGCTTATGAATTTTGGTGTTAAAGTCAGAAAGACTAGCAAAACATCTGCTGATTCTGAAAATACAAATTCTTTCCCCCATCCCTATGAATTTATGTTTATGAACGCTTTCAGGATTACAAAACCAAAGACTACAAGCTTCTCATATACTAGCAACTTGCTAAATGTCTGTGAAAAGGTTTTCTCCCCACCCACTACATCCCTCAATTTTTTTAAAGTCCTTGGATCATGTGATCGGGACAACAGGATGAGGAAGAGGACTGGGTCTCATTGCACGGGATAAACGTATTGTTGTCTCCAAGTTCAAGACTCCATACAAGGATACTTGGATCTCGATATGACTGTGCTATACCTTCCTTTGTCAGCACCCGACACACGACTCTAAGTTTGCATCCTTCCTCCATATCATAAAAAAACAAATGTCTGAAGAAAACAGAAGGTGGAAACTGACTACAGCGTAATGGTTTTCCAGAACTGATTAGCTGCTCCGAGAGTCCCAATCGACCAAAACGCTCTCTCCGATCACACTCCTGCCAAGAAAGCGCCATAAACAAGTCCAAACTCCTCTACAGAGCAACTATGCAGGTGCCCGCAGAAGCGTTCACCTTTTCTGGCACTCTCTCCTTCAGGAGCCGGGTAGATGCAGAACAGCTGCCTTTGGATAAGCCCGTGATGGAGCGCCTCTTCTGCCGTGCCGACAGAATTTCCTATTTTCACTGAAAATTACGCACTTAGGAAAGCCTTCCACCCTACCTTTATCCCACCGCACCACGGGGGAAAGGGGACGCGAGAGCTCCCCAGCAGAAAAACGAAAAGCAAAAAAGACGTGAAGCAAACACAAAAGAAATCGCTCCACAAACACCCAAAACAAAGGGTTAACTCACACCGTGCCGCTGTTGCCAGCCGCGAGCGGAACAGAAACCGAGGCGCTCAGACCGCCCGCCCG
>VXBT01003351.1:387111-409253 GCA_013400235.1 Oriolus oriolus | reverse complement strand
TCCCTCCTCTTTAACTTAATAATACGTGCTCTCAAACCCAAAGATGTTTAAAAAGCTTCAGAATAACATTTTTCTGTTTCGGGTGTTCTTTGGGTTTTTTGTGGGAAATTAAAATCTTTTTTTTCTCCATATTTCAAGCTCAGAGCAGGTTTCCTAGTACTGTGACTCAAAAAGCTCTAAGCTACCTGCATGACAGATTAGATTTTAAACAATGCCTTTTACCCCTGCAAGTGACTTTGTAAGAATCCCCAAATATTTATATTTCGATATGTGACTAAGCGGCAGTACTGCAAAATGGTCCCAAAAACCAACACAACAGTCTGGTCTCAAATTATGCTATGCAAACTCCACCAAGGATCAAGTCTAGTTTAAGCTGTATGGTGGAAGATTTTAGGCTTAAAAACTACACTCTGTACTTCACTTGGTTGGTTAAAATATGAGCTGGTAATTCACATTGCCTCAATCTATTCTGACCTTAATTTTATCAAGAAGTTATCATTCTTCTGTTTTCTGGAGACACGATTTCATGAATCTTCTGAATTTTTCTGTCATGACTTTTTATTAACTGATGCTTGTATTTTACAGATGACATGAAATCAGTACAACAGAACTATTTCTAAGTTAAAGCTTGATTTGCAATTTTGTATTTAAAATTGAAAAATTAACTTTCCCCTTTGAGTGTGGTGTAGGTAATTTTTTTAAATCTACAGGTAAAACACAAGTTTGCCAGTGACATTGCTGATGAACTTGTGACAGTGATCAGCTGTCAAGAAGAAATATGCTTTTAGTCCTTGTGATTCTTAAATACATATTTAAAATAGCTTATGCCACAGCAGATGAAATATTTCTGGAACAGTGAAATTAGCTTAAGCTTGAAAAGTCAGTTCAGTTGGAGAAAATATGAAAGCAGTGCTCTGTAATATAGAAAGCAAATGAAGTATTATGATACTTTACAAAAGTTCACATAACTAGGAAGCATAGTAAACACTAAAAGAAACATTTTTGGGGGTGTATTTGTGTACTTAAAGAGCAAAAGTTTGTGTCTGAGGATGTTTAAAGGTAAGAAGGAAAAACTAGTCCTTTCTGGGTTTTTTTTCTAGCTCTCTCCTTCTGCTTTTTAAAACTGCAAAATGTCTGAAGTCAAGCTAAGGAAAAAAGGTATTTCTTCATCCAAGACCAATGAAGATTCACAAAAGGCCGAGAAGCACAGTATTTATGGGAAGCTGGCAAGTCGCAGGACCAGCAATAATCGGAGTTCTTTTTGGATGGACTCAAGGACAAGTTTGAGTATCATTTCTCTTGCTGTTTGCCTGGTGGTGACCTGGTAGGTAACTCTCTAAAGAGGATTTTAGTATTTTCTTTCCTATTCAGTGGGCTGTTTTATTTACATGTTAACAGAGTGCTTGGGCTAAGTGTCTATAGAAACTTGTTAGAGCCGGAAGGATCAGTGAAAGAGTAGAGTATTCACAAGCATGGAAACATTGGTGTGCAGGAACTTAGTACAGAAGCTCAATCTGTTGAAGGTGCCTTGCTCATGAATTCTAAATACCTCCTCTGGAGACTACATCTGCCTGAAGAGCAGCTTAGTCTGACAGTAAGTGCTTGTTTGGCAGGCAATAAATAATTGGACAGAAGAAGGGAAGTAGAGTTTTCTGTAAATAATTTGCTCAGCAGTGTGATAAACTGTTCATCAGGTGGAGTCTTTAAAGGTCAAATATCTTTAAAAAAGATGTTTTAAAATATCTTAGCAGTATCAGTGCCTCAGTTGCCTTAGCATGCAGTGTAAAAGCAAAGACATCTATGGGTGCTTCCTTGTTGTCCTACCTCTTTTGGAAGATAACCCCAGTATCAAGATAGATCAGCTTCATTAAATTTTTTTCCTGTCATGTATTGATCTAGCAAATGCTCTGAACACAAATTCCTCCGGTAACTATTTCCTGTGAATCAGGTCCTGGAATACTTAATATATGCTAATTAAGTAGTTATGTTTTCTGTTTATTTACTTGCAATTTGCAGGTTTCTATTTCAGCAGTCAGGTCAATTCGCTGATCTGGAAAGAAAGTACAGTTCCTTACAGCAAGAAGCTGAAAAAATCCTGGATGTGGGAAATAAAGTAAACTTAATTTCTGAAAAGGTAATCATTAACATCTTAATTGGATAATCTTTGGTGAACATTTGCCATTGTTTTACTTCATTGTTATTTTGTTCATTTAACTGACTGTTTTAAAATAAGTTTTCATAATGTGTTTTACTTGCCTGTGAATAAGCCTTTAGAGACTATTTCATGTAACAAAGCATGTCAATCCATGCCATTGTTCCAGTATGTGAATATAGTGGTTGTATATCAGTATTATTTTTCAGGAACTGAACTATTTTTAAGAATTAAATATATGCACATGTTTCATTCTACCAGTCCTCTTTTGTGTGCGATTCAAACATACATTGATTTGAAGAAAACTTACAGGCATTTTAATGTAGCAGACCTGTTCTAATAACACGAAGACATAATAAAGTGATAGATAAGAAAACACGACAGTAATGAAAAATATATTACCACGTGTGACACTATCAAGCAGAAAAGCTGTGCTGGCTGCCAAATTATCCCCGATACGTTACAGATTATGATGGTAGCACAACATGGCTCATGCCAGTGATTTTGTTTCAGCACTGATCTCAGAATGATGTCATTTATACATGATGTAATTTGGATATTTATATACTACACTTCAGATTGCAAAATGTTGCATGAGATTTACTATTTTTTGGACACCGAAAACAAACATGGAAAATTGCATATATTCTATAGAAATTCAACAACAGACATACGTTTTTTTCCATGACTTTTTCATGCTAGGTTAACCAACAATATTTTAAAGGTGAAACATGAGAACACATCATGGAGGAGCTTTGTAACAAGTATAGTGGCTTTTAAGGGACTTTATTCTCTCTTAATAAATGGAAATGGTTTTCTATCCTTCCTTTTGTTAAGTAGACATGGACACTGTTTTGTGTTGTAAATGCAGCTTGAGTCTTCTGAAAGTATCCTGCAGGAAGCTGACTCATCCGTCTCTGTGATGACTGAGTTTGGGCAGGAAATATCTTCTCTTCACAATATCATAAATGATATTCAGAGCAATGAACAGACTCTCTCTCTAAAGATGCAGAGCATTAGTGAGAAGTTCCAAAATATCACAAATTTCTGGAGAAGAAGCCTGGATGAAATGAACACAAATGCTAGTGGTTTAAAATCTGAAGCAAAGTTCATACATACAGAAGTTACTTCCAAAATTAATGAAGTTGATCAAAGAATTAAATCCCTTTCAGAAAGAGTAAGAGATTTGGAAGACAGCACAGCCAGAAATATCAGAACACTGAAAAAACAAGAAGATGATGAATTCTCTAGAGTTGAACAAAAGTTGAACTTGGATGCAAAGTCGGTTGAAAAGCTAGAAGAAGAACAGAATAGTCTGGTAGCCAAGGACACAGACCTGAATCAGAAACTTGCAAACTATGAACCTAAAATTGAGGCATGCAAGACCCATTTGCCAACAATTGAAAATGCTATTCACTCTATTCTCAGATTGTCAAGCGAATTGCTTGGTATGGAGAAGAAGATACAGGACTTGAAGACACAGCTGTATGCTGTGGAAAATGACATGCTGAAAACTGTTTCTGATACAGTGGCAATGCAGAAGGTTCTTGAAGGCCTACAGTCCAATGGCAGCTTGTTCAAAGTGCAGCAGGAAACAGCTGTTCAGGAAACAGCGCCTGACATAGCAGCATCTTCAAAAGCAGAAGAAGTAACTTTAGAAAGCTTTAACTCAGAAAATGACCAGAATGGGGATAAGTGAATTTGGATTTAGGTTTTTCATTAATGAAAAAGCACTTTCTTATAAATAACATGATTTCAATGTATGTCAAGGATAGCTGAGGTACTGGCATTGATCTAAAGAGATATTGGACCAGCCTGAAAGGCTGAGAAAGAGGCTGGAGAGCAAGACAGTAATATTTGGTTAAAGGAAAGGAATATTTTCTTAAATTAAGGATTATTTTCAGCTTATTTATTAAAATATCCTTTTTTAATTAAAAATTAATTTGAAGCAAAGAATTTAGATTTAAGCGGGGGGGAAGGTCATATTTTTAGTTTATAGTTAGTTTTCACTACTTAGTTTCTTTTGTTGTTACTTTTTGTATTATGTCCCATGGACTTGTAACACAGTGACCAAGTAATCACTTACTTCTCAGTAGAGATAGCTGTACCTTGCTTTTAATGTATTGTACACCATCATGGTTTTGTGCTGCAGGAAAGCACTGAATACATTTTTTAACAGCTGAAGCTTAGATGCAACAGGATTACAGGAAGCACTAAGTGCAGTACCCCCTACTGAGAGCCTTGTTCTGGCACGTATAAGCAGCTGGTACTTGCATAGCAGCTGTGTTACCGTTTATTTGTTTGACCCCATGGAACTAGCCTCCTTAGACCTCATTCCCAGCCTTTTCCAACCTCCCAAAATCACTGGCGTTGTTTTGTTCTGCCATTGATGTAATTGAACTACACATAGACTGAAGTTCTTATCAACAGATATTCCCGTTAGATTTTTCTTCCATCATTTAATTTACATGTTTGGCTTGGTCAGTCACTGTATTAGTGCAGGGGTTGGGTTTTTTTGTTTTTGTGGGTGTGTTTTGGTGCTTTATAAACAAAGTTTAACCTTTTCTTCTGTAGGATGTTCTTTGTTAGGAATTACAGTCTGTCTTGTATTGCTTTGGATTTCAAAGGGAAAAAAAAAATTTAACAGTGTCACTGACATTGTTTCCCTAAGTTTGCTGAACCAAGAACTGCAGAAGTAATTAATGAAATCAGTGGAGTTACGTTCTTGGGGGCAAAGAATATCCAGTTTATCCATAGACCTACTTACACATGATGTAGTGCTACCTAATAGGCCTGACAGTTGTTTGTTGAAATTTGTACCTCAGGGACAACATAAATCATCTTCAGACTTATCGTCTTGATAGTTTTGTATTTCTCAGGAAAGGAGATTGCTTACCTACAACATTTTTGACTTAATCAGACCTAATTTAAATTATTCTGGGTTTGTACATTCATTTCTCTAGAACTCCACTGCAATCGTCACTCAACAGGTAACACTGCCCATTCAAGAGACTATGAAACCAGTGTTTCCCAATGTTATAAAGCTGTGTTGGTTTCATATAATTATTGCTTATGTATAAATTTCTGTTTACAGTCATATTCAAAATAAAAATATATTGTAGTGAATTTCCCTATCCTGGTGCATAATCTAATTCAAAATAAACTGCTCCTCCAGAAAGGGTAGAGAGTAAATACTTTAATGTTACATGTCCTATTAGGAAAAACTATTATATAAAGAAATGTTTTTTAAATACTTTTCACAAGTGTGTTCCAGTTCTAGTGTTTTTATTTTGTGTCTTTTTGGGGCAGGATGGCTACGTTGCCAGTGGTATGACCCCTAGCCTGATGTCTTTCATCAACCTCAACCCTACTGAAAGCTGAATATACAGGAGATTCAACATGAAATCCTCATCCTTAAAGGGCATTAAGTAGGAAACAAGCACAGCTTTCCACAGCCTAAATTTTGGTCTTTTGCATTTGAGCAAACAGTTCGGAGCTATGGAGGAATGACCAGCACTATTGAAGAGTTAAAAATATTTGTTTCTGTGATGATATTTTTACTTTAGTGTCCAGAAAAGGATTAATATAAAACTAATTCTAACCTCTTAGAATGTGTTTCAGTTTGCCTGTTTGGTGTTTTTTTTCTCTCCAAGTTCTACCCTGGCTTATTGGGGATTTAACAGGATAGTATCACTCAGGTAATTTCCTTTCTTTCTCTCAAATTTGAAAACCAAGAACCAATGATAAGAAAATAAAAATAAAAGAGTGAACTAGCAAATGAAGACAAAAACCCAGCAGCAGCATGAGTTTTCCTTCACTAAAATAGCTTCTATGGAGACTTAAAAATTCTTATATGTGGAAGAAGGTTCCATTTGATGACTCATGTTTCCAGATGTCACCTTGGAAAGTCATATAACACCTTCTTGTAATTTTTTGTTGTCACAGAAGTACTAACATTTGTTACGTATACCGACAAGAAAAAAAAAATTGGTTGTGTTGTAACAGAAGTTTAGAGACAGGGTTTGCACTCAAATTGAACATCAGAATAGTAAGATATTTCATTAAAGTTTAGCTTGAATTTTGACGTTGAGTTGTTAAGCTAGAAATATTTTTGTATCCCTCTAGTGTGAAAAGACTTGGAACTTAATGAAACAGCTGGAAGATCTTCAAATAATTTCTCACATTAAATATCTGCAAGAAGATATTTATACAATGAAAACATGGTCTAGCAGCATAATTAAAAAACAAGAAGAACTGGAGAAGAATTTAACAAGCCTTTTTCATGCAGTTTCAAGCGCTGAACAGAATGCTGCTTCTGTAGCAAAAAACGTAACACTGACAATTGTAACAGTAAAAACTGACATAAGGCGCATTTCAGGCCTGGTCTCGGAAATGACTGCACTGACAGATTCTTTGCAAACACTAGAAGATAAAGTAGAAAAAGGTGAAAAGGCAACA
Source organism: Oriolus oriolus (assembly GCA_013400235.1). NCBI lineage: Eukaryota > Metazoa > Chordata > Aves > Passeriformes > Corvidae > Oriolus > Oriolus oriolus. Next base: position 402,643 of record VXBT01003351.1, on the reverse strand, counting down.
GTAAAAAATATAGGTGACCTCCTTACCAGTAGCATCGACCGAAGTACAAAAATACAAAGCCTGGCATCCAGTAACGCAAGAAAAATCGAGCAAATGAAGACAGCACTGTCTGAGTTAAGGAGTGATTTTAACAAGCATTCCGATAGACTTTTGAATCTTGAAGGTGACAGAGCAAAAGTTCTGAAGACAGTTACATTTGCAAATGATTTAAAACCAAAGATGTACAAAGTTAAAAAGGAATTTGCTATCTTGGAGCCCTTAATAAATGACCTAACACTGAGAATAGGAAGATTAGTGGAGGAGGTGTTGCGACGGGAGAAGGAAATTGCTTTACTGAATGAGAAATTGGCCAATCTAACAAGAGTTCAAACTGAGATCAAGGATGTGAAAGACGAAATAACCAAGATTTCAGACATTAACTGATCACTGAAAGGCCACTGCCTCAAGAATAGTGTTTGAGGATTGTTAACTCCATCATGTGTAGTACTGAGAAGACAGACAATATTTAAAGGCTTCATTTAGAAGCACACCTAAACCTGAAATTTGTCCTATTCCTTTGAAAAGGACAGGAAAAAGTCATACTTATTTCAAGGGAGAAATAATAATGTGAACAAAGAACATATCTCTCTGCATGTATTTGTCTTTCTGAAGAATGACAGATGTTATATTTAATAGCATTGTTTTGTACAATAAAGCAGCGTTAAAGCATAAAATTATGTTCTTAGCTTTAGAGTTTGCTTTCATGAAGAAAGCAGGATTCAAGAATGACAGATGTCCAGTTTTGCTTTCCTGCTCCAAAGGAATAAAATTGTGGTTTCCAGCTAAACAAGAGGTAGTCAAACAGCAGTAGCACATTGTCTCAAATTCACTCTATGCTAGTTTCTTTTTCTAATCATATTTAATGAGGTAGATGCAGTGAAGCCAGAAATGCTCAGAAATATTGCTGATGCCTTGCAAAAAGTTTGCCACACATTCGGATGGAATAATTTGTATAAGGCTTTGTGTGAGGCTTTGTAATAGTAAATCAAAATTACTCAGTGCAGCACTGTTCTGTTCTTTAACACACAGAACTCTCTATAGGGACAATGTTCTGAAAGACCTACTCATGCTGCTGATGGCTTTATCCCAGTGTCATGGTGGCTGCTCAGGAATCCTAACAGTGTTACTCATTTATTATTTCTTAGTCTGTAAAATACTATAGTGAGCAGCAGAACTAGCAAAAAGAAGCTACGTAGGTCCCAAAAGGCTACTGCTATGAACTACTTGGGACTATTTTGGTGCTGAAGAACAACAGATCCGAGACATGTGAAAATGAAGCAGGCTAACAAGATAGTGGGAATGGTTTTAGCAGAGGAAGGTGAGGGAGGGAAGTGCATTGAATAGGAATAAAAGCTACTATAAAGATCAGTTAGAAGCAATACAGCAACTCTCATTTACAGAAAATCCCTGTAAATGAATTTATATCAAGGAGTGTAAGTATACAGTAAGGCCTTTATAACTTCTCAGTTGGCCATACCTGATCATCTTGCAACTACTAGACTCTTGACTGTGTGGAAGATAAAAGCATTCCTCTCCCTTGCTATTCTCATCCTCATTCAGCATTCTGTATCTTTTGGTCTGCTTCGTGTTGCTGGTCTTCTGTACCTTCTTCGCTTCGTTGCCCACAGTCAGCCTCAAATATTCTGTTTAAAGTTTTCCTCTTTTTGGTATAGAGGAAAACTCTTCCTTTCTTCTACCCCTTTTCAGTCCACCTGACAAACGCCAAGAATAACCTGTCAAAAGACAAGTTTTCCAACCCTCATCCCTTTGCTCTTCCACACAGTTCTTAAGTGAGCCCCTGAAAATAACCAAATGGCATTTGAAGGAGACAGAAAAATGACAGAACAGCCATGCTAAAGCATGCATTACGTATCATACCTGAAACAATATATGTACACATGCACATACACTTTAGTAGTTTGAGGGTTACCTAATAAATACACTATGGATTAAAGGCATCACAGGCTACAGTAATTTTATTTACTTTTTTTTTCAATTTTATGAATGCATCATTTGTGGTCAGTAGCCACAGCCAGTAAGAATCTGGACGGACAGAACTGGAGAACCGGCAGAGCAACATCTCCACAAGTGATGTGGAAAATACATTCCAGCTGCACAGTTAATCTGAGCAGCCTTGACACAGAAGAGAGGTCTGTCTGCATGAAAGGTGTCCACTCTCTCCTTGGAACAGTAACCAGAAAACAAGCCAGGATAAACAACTGTGGATTTCACTTTCAACCTCCAAATTCTAGAACACGTCTCGCAGTGAAAAGCTGGGTGTTCAGTCCTGTGCATGGTCTCCAAGGGAAGTTAGGCATGCAAAACATGTTACAGGATCATTCATTTCTCTTTCCCTTTAGAGGTATGCAGACTTCCCACCTGTCTTCCCCAGGAAGTGCAGGTCTAAAGCATTATAATCCTTTCAGAAACTTTTCTTGCTGCAAGCAAGACAAAAAGATTAAGTCACAAAGGTAAAGTTTACTTGGAAAATATATTTTAGAATAATCTTTAGCTAAAATTGTCACACCACCATACTGACCTCAGCAGTAAGGCGAGTGATAAGAAATTCTCCCATAATCAGCACAGGTATTACAAATCTCTGCTCTTCAAGCACACATCTCCATTGTACTAAAAAATGGAAGTTTTATAGTAGGTTTGAGATTAGACTGCTCTAAGGAGAGAGGCAGAGAGGTCTTTCTACAGTGGAAAAGGTGAGCAGAGAGTGAGGTATTTTTCAAAAATTTAAAGCAGACTGGTAACCTTGCCTCCTTGTTTTAGTACTGTCAGTGGTGGGGAGAGTATCAGCTCAGTAAAACTACAACCCCTTAGTTAATTTCTAGGGTCATGCAGTGATACTCTGCAATTTCATCAAATGATTGAGATTCAGGTAATAATGAAAATTACAGCTATGCTTCTTAAAACAGATCATCCCACGGAGCCCAACCTGTAGTGATATTTAGGCCATCTTTGCTTTTAATTTAATTTTTAGGTACAAAACTGGCCAATTAATATTCTTGACAGCAACTTGAAAGGAAAAAAACAACCCAAAAGCCAGCAACAGCATTGAGTGACCAGTGATGAAAAATTACATGAGCAAAGTAATCCCAAAACATTAAAATCTACTTTTAGACACCAGAAAGTCTGCTCAGCCAAGAATTTCCTGCTAGCAGTCTCTTTCTCCCCAGCACCGAGTTACAAAAATTGTATTCTGTAATGAGGCCATGCAGCTATTAAGCTCATCTACCCAAGGTACTCATATTTGCTATAAAAAAGCAGGATGTTTATTGTTTTCACTGTGAACTACACCATTTCTACGTAGAAATGTAAATGAGTTACAACTATTTGTATTATTACAGCCCATTTTAAAATGATATGCAACACACATTTCCGCGAGTATCAGCACATTTCATCTGTAGTACAACCTGATACAAACACCGTGTGCGAATGCAGTTGTTATTCCAAATTTATATATATGGTATGCTTTAAACCAGAAAGCTCATCTCAGCTCCAAAACCAGCAAGAAAGGATGTTTCCTCCTTCATAAAATATACACAAGCAGCATATACATAATCCATGTTTTACAGAGCACTTTGGGGTTTAGTGATGGGCCTGGAGTTACCCAAGTTCAAAGTGGGGTACCCCCTTTTGATACAGGACTTTCCTTGCAATGGAAATGCAAATCAATCAAAAGCACCACTGCTCCATCTCAACCTTTGGAAAATGTACCAGGCATTATGCACAAAGCAGTTATCAATAACAAAGTTGACCTTTTAAATGCATTTTAATACTACATTCTTCCCACTGATGCTTATTTAAAATACCAGCAGGTGACCCTTTAAGAAACACCCTTTCCTAACAAGCATCTGAACAATCCTATGGCTGAATGTCAGTGAAGCCGGCAGCTGCAAGGAATTCTCTCCCCCTCTTGGGTTTTCCACTGAAACACAACACTGCAAGGAGCACTAAGTGTATTTTCCCTTTCTCAGTTACAGAAGGAGAACCGCTGGCTGCTCCTTGTTGTCTTAGATCTACCTTGATAAAATTATCTGAGCATCTTTAAAAAGATACGTTTTAGGTCTACCCTTGAGCAATGAGAAAATGGACTTCAGATTCTTATTATGCTACGTATTTGTAACAACTGTGCAACATTGCCTCAATCCTAGCAAAAAATTGTGCGATTTCGCTCCACATATAGTGACAGTCTTGAGAAACTTAGCTCAGTACTAGCTTGCTTGACAGACTACCTCACTGCATGAGCCAAGCTTGTTTCACTCTTCTGCCAGCCTAAAATTTGACAGAGGTGTTTCACTTTCCCCAGGATTAGAAGGAACTTTGAGCAAACAAAGAAAAATCTACTGAGTTAAAACATGCCTCTAAAGAAACTGATATCCAGTACACAAGTGACAGTTTTGCCTAGCAAGCTGCACCATACACACAACTTCAAAAGGTGATTTAACATCAACAGTCTTGATACAAGATCAAGTCATAGTAAAGGCTCTTCTCCAAGGAAACTCTTACAAGCTTTTAATGACTCATTAAATAATTTCAAAGCTTCCCATTCACAATGGGGAAACAAGGTTTACATACTTTTAGCATTAAATAATTTTAACTACAAAGTACTTGTACAAATATTTTATTTAGACTTAGGGTATTTAACTTTGCTGTGTAATGCAGGCAGACACCAGCCGCTCTAAGAGTGCCTTTATTACGGTCATGATGACAGGGAAATGGTGTAGTTTTAGCTTTTACTCCACATTCTGAAAGGCAACAACTCAAAATAAGGCCCAGCTTTCTTATTTAGCATAATCATTCAAAATCTTCAAAGTTGGAGGGTTTTCCCAGGGAGTGAGAAGCTCAGTGCTACAATTGCAGGCACATCTGACTCCAGCAAGATGCAGCAGTCAGTACATTTATGTTATTCCAATGGCACCTGCTGGATTTGCCCTTTTGGCTCTGAAGAAGCCAAGACGAAGAAGCAGTATAACATACGTGAGTGCCAAGCTAAGTTTACTATCAACAGCTCACATGCTGTAAGGCAGCTTATCCACAGTTTTGCACAAAAACCACGTCAGCTCCAGCTCTACTTTGTGAGCAAAGCAGAACTGGATAGGGTGTAGTGATTACCAACTGTGGGTTATTGAACATGGGAAATGCAGAAGGCAGTACGATCATCCTTCACTAAAAGACTTGAGAAAAAATTCGAGAACAAGTACCTTAACACTGCCCCAATTGTCTCCTCTTGTGTGCCAAGGAGCATGTATTTCTTCACATCAGGGTCCAAAAAACCTGGTATGGCTCTTTGTGCTGCAGAAATACATGGTTCAACCAAAATTCAGTATTAAACTAATTCAAGAAAAAAAGTTGAAATAAAAAACTACAGCTGCAGCAAGTGTAGGGAAAAGCTGGCAAGTTTTTTAAACTCTAGAATGAAAGACAAGCCATTTTTATTTTACTGTAAAGCTGAAGTACACCATTACTTCAGCTTAGTAGTCAAATATATTTGAAAATCTATTAACATCAGCTTTTCTCTAGGTAAGAGGTAGCAACTACTGTTTACTTCCACAGGACAATCAGAAGGGCCAAGTTCTTTGGTGTGGTTCAAAGCCAACAGAAGCAGAAATTAGTCAAGTAAGTGTAAGTCGGGATGACCATCCCAAGGCAGAAACAGCTCCAGTATGCGTAAGGTTCCTTTTATCTCTGTGGGGAACACTGATATCATGACCAGGATGGCCAATCAGACTCCAGTCTCATCTCAGCCATTCAGCTGAGATGACAGTAACATCTTACTACAGGCAAACAATCAGTGGGCTCAAAGTACACATGACTGCAGTTAAGTTTCTGCAGTTCTGCAAGGACAGGTTCTTGGCACTTCTCTGGAAACAGTGAAAGCCTAATTTTAAGTGGAAGAGTAAAATATCTCTAGTCTGAAGTGTGGGTATTTTAATTTTTTTGAGGGGGAGAGGGGGAAACCAGGAGAATATTTGAGGTATTTGCTACTATGAAATGAAGCTTCCATATGCAGTAGTAAACAGACACTAAGCACTCTGTTTCTCATTTATTTCAGGCAATGACAGTGGTAGAATTTAAACCCTCATGTGAGATGAGGGCACAACCAATAATGACATTGTATAGAGTTTGTTTTCTACATAGTCAAATATATAAAAGTTTCATGAAACTCATCACTGGGACAGCCAGCAGTCAGTCCATGAGTTGTCTATTCAGTTAGACCAAGCTTCTTCTTCAGAGATTCTGGCATTTCAGGTGGAGGTGGGCGAGGAAGTCTGAAATAAACCTTGACAGAATCGTAGATGAACCACTGTAGTGCAGTCAGGGTACCAATCATAATGATACGAGCAAACAGACCTTTCCATACACCTGGAGAGCAAACCAGAAAGCATGAGCAGCATAAAATGGCATGAAAAAAGAAATACTCCCCAAAACACCACAGACTCTTGATCCAAAATACATGAAAGTAAGAACGCACCTTTGAATCCAAGCCTCATAAGAACCTGTGAAGCGGAGCTGCCCTTTTCTTTGTTCAACACAGACACCACTGAGTCAGCAGGATGGGAAACAATTGCACAGAACACACCAGCTGAAAGAATAATTTGACATTAGTTCTGTGGTGTTTCAGCTGTACCATTACAGTGTACATTAAGTACAACCAGCTGAAACTTCCGAACTTGTCCGAAGAAAACAACCAGAACAAAACTCCTGAATCTTTGGATACCGAAAATTCCCTTTCCATACAAATTTCTCTTACCTTCCCAAGACTGACAAAGATGCAAGTTTTCACTTAAATCAGCTGCAGTTTCTAAATCTGGCCATCAGCACTGGTAATATATATGAGTGGTTAAGAGGAGTGTCCTATTACAGACCCATTTTCCCCTAACAGACTGATTATAGTTATTTCCCCTGCACATTTTAAAGTTCCAAGTAAGTTCTCCCATGTTCGTGACATCTGCTTAATATTCTGAAAAGCAACAGGTCTCTAGAGTTGCAGTAATCCATCAATGAAGTGTAGGACTTAAAGATTCCTTACCAATATAGCCTGCAACAAATGTGACTACCAGCTGTTCTCCTTTTGTACATTCACTTCGTGGCTTGGGAACGACGTACTTGTACAGAGCTTCAACAGTACGTTCAAAGCAGGCAAATTTCATCATTGTGTATGGAATCTGTCTCATCCATAGTGGAGCAACACCTTTATAGAAACTTAATCAGAGAAGAGACCAACTCAGTTTCATTTTCTTCAGTATTAAAGGTATATTTCTAACCTGAAATAAATTAGCTTATTTATCGCTGCTATCAAGAATGAAACTTCTACATACCGACCCTGTAATGCTGTCAATACCTCCAGAAATTTGAGCTATTAATTCCTGAGTACTACCTTAAAACAGCAACACAAACTGAAACTTTCCTGATCCCCAAGCTGCACAGCAGTTTCTACAGTCACTTTTCAGATTACAATCCACTGCAGCAATGTAGTACTGATACCACCAGTGCAGTAAGGCTAATGTCTGCATACCAGCCAAGTCCTGATAGTGAGACATGACCTGTACATCTACAGCCACATCTATCAGAACAGAAAGCTAACATGCAGTTATATTACTCTCACATGCCAATGACTCAAGCATCTTTGACTGTACAACCAGAAAGTTGCTGAATATCTCTGACTGGAACTGCTAGAAACTGAAGTCATCCAGCAGAACTCAGCACAAAGATACTCACAAAGATGGATCTAAGGAGCATGTGGAATTAGCAGCCAGTTCAGCACAGATTCCCTGAAGTATGTTAAGTTATCTTGAAATACAAAGACCAAAAAGTATTACAAGCTAAGGCCAGAATTAGTTATAGCACCAGTTCTTCATTAACAAAATGTCCTGAACATCAAGAACTTCAATTAAAATGAAGAGACACTTACGCCCAGATGCCTTCTTCTGCAAACATTTTGGGTAAAGCCTGCCGTAGAGTGTTTGCATATCCAGGCTGTGTCTGAATACGAACTTTAGCAGCTTCCATTGGAGCCAGAGCAATGTCAGCAAAAAACTCCGCACTGGCAGATGCAGCTAAATACAGCGAAGTACGCCACAAATAGGCATTTTCCTGAAAGGAATTTAAACACACATTTTTATTAATAAATCATGCTTTTGTGATTACTCCTTATCACTGTTATGCTGCAGACATATAGTTTCATATAAAACATTTAAGGCTTACCTCTCCCAGTAGGTTGCCATACAGGATTTTGAAAACTTCATAGAAACCAAATTTACAAAGCCCTTGCATGGAATAGCCAATAAAGGTTGGAGCCCATCCCTTAGCCAAGCCACGAACACCATCTTCATTGATTGTCACTGAAAATCCATTGAAGATGCTCTTGTATTTTTGTGGATCAACCTAAACAGAATAGGCAGTTAAATGTTTGATACAGCTTACTATGTTCCTTCTCACACCCCCAACCAAAATTTTTATTTTTTAAATTCCTCAGACAGCCGGCTTCCTATAATTCCCTGGAGAGATGATGTACTCACCACAAAGTTACATTAATGTAACCATAATGGTTACTTATGAATCTCAAACTCTGACTTATTTTAACCGTCAGTATGTTCCCCAATACTCAGAAACCACCAAACTGAACTCTGTTTTACCTTAATTCTCCAAAATAACAATGCGACTAATGAAAAGATTTACTGAAATCACTGTTTTAACACTGTCAGTGGTGTAGTGGTGCAACTATGTACAGATCAGATTTTAAAAAAATTTTATGTCAGCAGTCTCATCTACTTTACACACTATACCTATGTATACCCAAGCGTTGCCAGAAACCTAATGATTCACCTGATTACTAATCAGAGAAGATTGTTTTTCCTGTGTGATCTTTCCACATAGTCAGACTAAGACAGATGGAGCAAAGCAGATCTAAGAGTACTCAAAAACTTCTACACTTTGACTTGGCAATAAAGGCTACACACAAATTGTTTTCTGCTCACAAAATTTTGAGTGAGATTTTATTAACATATCAGAATTTTTAAAAAGACTGACTTGAATAATTTTGTTTCAAGCGAAAGGAAGTAATGTAGCAGAAACTTTTAACAGGTAATTAAGTCCCATCCCACTGTTACTTTTCACATTTGACATCATCCAACAGTTCCTCAGAGGATAAGAAGGAAGATATCAAACTGGAAGCCAATTAAAGCTTTCAGAAAGAGCTATGGGACATGCATGCCAAACTGCACTGACTGGTATTTTATCTTGCAGTCTAGGAGCAAGATACTTGAGATCTAGTTCAACTAAATATGTCAATTTTAAAAAAAGACATAATTTTAGAAAATTGGATATTTAATCGGGCACTGTAAAATGAGACTACGTTCAAGTCAGAACCATGCTTAGTTATTAGGTGTCTAACAGGTGTCCTGGTTTCAGTTAAACCATGGCAAAGGTGACCTCTTCTTAAAAAGACATGAGAGAGCAGGCAACAGCTTTCTTCCTGAAGAACTTAGGAAGGATTAGTAACATGCTCTGTACTGGATCTGTAAAGAGATAAATGCTGACAGGTTTTACAAGATCACACCTGGAATCCACACGGAACGCCCCTCCTGAACCTCCCTCTAAATGCTGGAGAGTGAAGGGGCAGTATCACCACCCTCACCATGTAATAAACTGGAACTGGTAGCCCACACTGAGCATGTCTGATGTGTTACAGATTTCCTGGTTTGAGACCAGAATTTCAGGTGCTCTCAAGAATATGACAATGCCTCTCTGGTAAACACTGTTAAATAAAGGCCATTCGAAAGAACACAGTTTTGAAGAATAGCACATGCATACTCCTAGTGTGATTAGGAGATCTCACTAATTCATAGTTCCTTCCTAATTTCAGGAGTTCTATAATTACAAAATGGCCATTTTTATATATTTATATATTTACAAGTGTGCTTTAAATTGCTTCATTCTTGCAGATTTGCCTGAATAAATCCATTAGTATGTTTTCATCCGTGGCTGTTCACAAGATGATTTTAATTCATCGTAAGTGCAATGCATGATGCTCCTTTCAGTTTGCAATGACCAAAAACTGCTTCAAGGAAAGCAGTCACAAGCACCAATGGCCTTCCTGATACTGAATCAAGTTTTACCCACTCTACTCAATTTGGCATCATTAGAAAATATCCAATCCATAAACCATGCATTGATATCCACAGTGTTAATGGATCAGATTACACATGCATGTCACTCCAGGCTAAAAAACACAGACCCAAAAGATACTACTTACTTACTCCAAAAGCACTGTAATAGTGCTGGACAGCCAACCAGCCAGCAGAGTAACATTGTGGTGGGTGCCTTTTAGCAAATATAGTCAGTTAAACATGCCTTAAGTGCTGTCAAAAATACTTTATCCAGATTATCCTTAATACCTTTACTTCTCTTGAAAGTGGTATTTTGCTAGTCTTACAGCAGTATATTTGACAAAGCAGCACTCCAGTTTACTTGCTTCTTGTCATCCACAAAAGATTGCATCTCTACTGCAAACTCTTAGTATGCTGGCTAGATAGAAAATAAAAGTTCAAGAAATGTTTAAGTTTATACAAACCTGCATACGACATTTCACTAAATCCAGAGGTACGACACCAGTGTGTGTCAGGCCACAACTTAGGACCCCACCAACGCCACAGAGAGCATAAAACTTGAGCGAGCCATATTCACAACTGTATTCTGCAGCAAAAAATAAAGACACACCATGCTTTTATATAAACTCCATGCACTGCTGGACAGTGATGTCTCAGGTATAGTTTATGCCTCCAATTCATTAGTAATTAAATATACCACACTAAACATGCTCTGTCATCACATACCAACATGCAGAACAAACCTGCATTCTGCATTTAACCAGGTCTAGAGGAACCAGTGCCGTATGTGTTGTTCCACAGCTAATAATCCCACCAAGGCCACAAAGCATAAAGAATCTGTTTGAGCCATATGCACAGCTGTATTCTAGTTAATTGGAAAAAATTACATATAATCAATCATAAATGATAACAATGATCAGAAAAGAAACAAAACTAAGTGCTACTTTCCCGAAAGTATTAAACTGAAATAATCTCCCATGCTGTATTATTTGACTATATAGTGTTATAATGAAAAATAATTCTTTTGCTTCAAATTAAAACAGTTTGGACTGATAAGATTTGATTCTAAGCCTTCCAAATTGAATTTGTCCCTTTAAATAACCAAAGGAATAAACAGTGATGTTTTAGCTCACAGCACACTTACAGCACATAAAATAAATCCCAGAAGTTACTAGCAGAACTTATGACTCAAAATTGCAGTGACCAACAATTTCTTATATCCAGGAATTAAGGAAGAACGGTATTCCTCCAGTACTCAAAAGACAAAGCTTCTTTTGTTAAATATTCTATGACAGTTTAACTTCTGTATTTAAGAAGAGCCTATAGGAATCTACAATATCAATGCTGGAGATATGCAGACATATTTTCAGGTATTTTTCAGATTATTTATACAGATTTTTTTTTAAATTTTCTTTCAAATACAGAATCTCAAATGTATACAGCTTGTTTGATGAAATTGCAGATTGCTATTTATCGTCCCATTGAATGCTCATACACAAGGTTCATTACAGAATCTTTCAGATCACATTTAATCAAGGGATACTTCATATGCACTGTTCCATACAGTGTATATACTGTGTATAAAACCATCCAGTCTCAAAGCAACAAGTTAATAATTTCCACATATTCCTATATGGCAAAGTTACTGGAGCTGGAAAAAAAGAATCCATTTTCTTCTCTCATTTCTGAAGAAGCTACAGAGGTATCAGTGAGTTCAAATAGAAAACACTCAAACTTACAAAAAACAGTACAAATTAAGCATAAAGTAGCAGCACAGTTCTGCTACTATGCTTAACATTTTCAATACATAAATACAAGCCAAACTAATATTACTGAATAAGCTTACAGAAAATAATACACTATGCAGAAAATATTCCCAAAAGTAGAAAGGCTTAATCTTTTGCTACTAAGTCTACTGGTGTCACTTCAATTTAATGGAATGGACATTAAGTGCTACAACTTAATAAGAACTATCTCCAAGAAACACTAATGAAAACTAAAAGCCAGCAAAAGCCTATCTTACGCAGAGCTTCTTTGCCCAATCTTTCTGGTTATGAATTCCTTTATGAACATCAAGAGAATTGACAACGATGTTCAACAGCATCAACAGAGCAGCAAGAAACACTAGCAGGCTTATCCAGCTCATAACTTTACTATTTTAAAGGAACTCATTCCCACAAATGTTCCAGATTTTACATTACATTTTATATTTCCATTTTCCACCTTACTCTTAAAAATTACCAGAACAATAATAAGTTTTTCTTTATTCTAAAATAATAAATATCAAATCACAGATGCCATAATGAACCTAAGCTTAAAGCCAAAATTCAGTTATCAGAGTAACCTATTTTTAATTGAGACACTGCTAAAGACTGTAAATGTGCTGGTCTGGGACTTCCACATAGCTCTGAGATAGTGTGGCTATGCTAGCAGATTTGCAGACAGCAGAAACAGTCTGTTTATGACTTTCCAGAATGGCTGGTTAAATACACACAGGCCAGGCTTTCTATGCAGGTGTAATCAGAGAACAGACTCTAGGTCTGTTCAGGACAGCTCTGTCTAGCTGTGTCTTTGGCCAACACCGCAACAGCCCTACACCTGCTACCGTGCTGCCCAGATCCCAGAACTGTTTGTGCACACCACCTTTTTCAAGTAATTTACTGTTATAAGTCATACTCCTCAACTGACAAGGACAGACCTTTATAGTAGCCACAGAAAAGTAGAGTTTTATGTATGTGCTGTATTACAATGCTGTTCAGACTGACCTGACAGCCTGGTGTTCAAATACAGTAATTATGAAAGCCAGTATCAATTAGGCTTGAGCTCTTTAGAGGTGCCTGGGTTTGTAGTGGTACAGCAGTATCAGGAAAATAAAGCCACAGATGATCCTGGACTTTATTTCAGAAGCAGAGTCTAATTTCTTAAAAACCATAACCTGAGAACCAGCTGACTACATAGTACAGAGGAGAAGAAAGTCATTCTCACATACCCAGGCACTGATTTAAGACAAACACCCTTAACATACTCAAATATAAATTTACAGCATAAAAATATGCCTGTTCTGTTGAGACAGCTACATCGTAACTACTTCGTATCTCTGTTTCCCATCTGACACCTTAACAAGGACAAATTCCATGAGCTGGTCATAAAATACTTGGTCTCTGAGCTGCATTGTGGTTGATGCCCTGAGCTGATCTCAGAAGGTCGTGTGGTTTGTACTGACTTTGTGTGACCTTGTGCAAGTTCAGATATCTTCTGCAACGTGTTATGTTCTCAACAAAAAAGCCGGAGAACCAACTGGTACATGAAATAATGAAGTCAGCAGAAAAGATTACAAAGACTGAAAAACTCTGGCCACCTTTGACCACAACCGCCTATAAACAGGATGAAGATTAAGTGTAATGCTTTAAAGAAATAAGTGCACCTACTGAATATATTTAGCATACCAAAGAGCGATTTAGGGCTTTAGTTAGCTGGCAGCAGGATTACTACACTGAAAGCTGCTACTAATTTGTTGAAAACTTTATAAAACCTGTCTCTTTCATGTATTATATGAATGTTCATGCAAGCGCACTAAAATACTTCAATAATCATGGTACTTCAGAGGAGGTAGCTTGCTGAAAGTAATTTTTTTTTGAAGTAAAACCAGAGAGACGCTTTTAAGTTATCGACAGCTGAAAAGAATTAAAATTTTAATATCCACCTCTACTACTGTGCATTCCTTCAGATGGACCTCAACAGGCTGGAGAGGCACGCAGAGAAGAACTGTGTTTAAGTCCAACAAAGGCAAATGCAGGGTCCTGTACCTGGAGAGGACTAGCCCCATGGACCAGCACAGGCTGGGGGCTGACCTGCTGGAAAGCGGCTCTGCAGAGAAGGACCTGGGGGTCCTGCTGGACAGCAAGCTGTCCATGAGCCAGCAGTGTGCCCATATGGCCAAGAAGGCCACTCCACGGGTATCCTGTAATGCATTAGGAAGAGCACTGCCAGCAGGTCGAGGGAGGTGATCCTGTCCCTCTACTCAGCCCTAATGAGGCTACATTTGGAGTGCTGTGCCCAGTTCTGGGCCCCTTAGTACAAGAGAGACATGGAGTTCCTGGAGCAGGTCCAGCAAAGGGCAACAAAGATGATGAGGGGACTGGAACACCTCACTTATGAGGAAAGGCTGAGGGAGCTGGGTCTGTTCAGCCTCAAGAAAAGACGAGTGAAAGGGGACTTCATCAATGTCTGTAAGTACTGATGGGAGGGTGTCAAGAGGCTGGAGCCAGGCTCTTCTCAGTGGTGCCAAGCAACAGGACAAGAGGCAATAGGCAGCAACTGAGGCACAGGAAGTTCTATCTGAATATAAGGAAAAACTTCTTTACTGTGGTGACCATGCACTGAAACAGGCTGCCCAAAGAGGCTGTGGAGCCTCCCTCTCTGTACATATTCAAGAACCATCTGGACACAATCCTGTGCAATCTGCTCTAGGATGACCCTGCTTCAGCAGGGAAGTTGGACCTGTGATGATGATGGTGATGATCACCCACTGTGGTCCTTTCCAACCTTACCCATTCTATGATACCGCAAATATCATCAAGGTCTGACCTTCAGAAGTCAAAAAAGTGACTGGGAAACATACGGGAAGCACTTAACTCTTAAGTGCGTCCCTGTATCTTAAAAAGCAAGCTATCTGGTGTATGCCCCACAGCTAGTAAAAAGAAAAAAAGAACTAAAAAACAACAGCAGCAAGCACCCCTAATGTATCTAGATGTTCAGATATCCAGCTATTAATAAACTAGTGAAAAAAATAAAAGAAAAAGGGAAAAAAGATGGGAGAGATGGTCTTTCGAATCCACAGATTCACTCACTGCTTTTCTCCACCGATGAAAGTACGGGCCTACAACCTCAGTGCCCGAGGCTGCAAGCCCTGCATTAGCAGAAGAAGCGCTCTCTACTCCCCAAGACAGAATCTATGGGGGTCTCTGTGATTAGTCTGCACTACAACCTTCCCGTGTCCTTTCCCGGCAAGCCTAGATCCCTCCTGCTCCTCAGCACACACCGCCGGGAGAGCGGAAGCACTGCCAGCGCCTCCCCCGCCCGTGCCCTTCCTCGTCCTCCAAGCGGGCGCGTAGGCCCAGCGCTGGCCCCTCCCGGCCCGGCCGAGCCCCGCTGAGCGCTGACCCTCCCTGCGCGGCCCCGGCGGGCACAGGCCCACGCTGGCGGGAGCAGCGCAAGCACCGCCGCCCCGGACGCCCGCGGGCCTCGCCTCCGCCGCGGCCCTTCCGTCCCGCTCTCACCTTCGTCGGCGGACGCGGCCGCCAGGCCCCGCCGCGTGGCGGGCGCCTCCGCGGGCTCCGCTGGGCGCTTCCTCACGCCGTCCTGTACCAGCT